>JWZX01002377.1:0-18769 GCA_001275005.1 Chrysochromulina tobinii | reverse complement strand
TCCTGCCCTCGAATATCAAGTCGATGGGACCTGAGCCGCTCGCGCAGTGGTGAGCCCAAGGCGTCAGACCACGCAGCCGCGCAGGATAGATACATGCCAGGGCTGCAGTGGCAAGTCTGTGGGATGCGCCGCGGGTGCGCGCACAATGCAATCAAAGGCTGAGCGAGCGGACGCGGTTCTCGTGTGATGTGTAGGACAGTCGAAGCCCGGCCCGTGGCCGGCTCCCCTGGGGCTGTTTATTAAAGGACTGTCTTGTGGGTTCTAGCGCCTTGGCGCTAGATTGGTTGTCTTCAAGGGCGAACAACGCAACATTGGGCGGCAAGTGTGCAAGAGCCATTGCACACCTCGAAGCCGAGCAACATGCACATAGACTTATGATGTCAGAGTTGTTGTTCGTTTATCTTGATTAGCGTGAAACACCTCTTGGTGGCGGTGGGCGGTTAGCCGTCGCCGTTAGGCGCGTGGCGTAAACCTGCCCGGCCGCGCGCCCCGTCTGGCCGTTGACGAAACTTTGGTTTCGTCAGCCGTTGACGAGACGCGTGGCGGGGCCCCACCGCATGCGACCCCGGGCAGGACCTATAGTCCCCGTGCCCGGACACTCGGTACACTAGCATGTGTACCGAATACACAGGCTTCTGACTGACACAGGTGCGGCGAAGGGTGAGGGCCACAGAGAGAGGGGCGGAGAGGATCGCTGATCCGCACCATTGGAGTCGGTGTGGAAGCCTGAGAGGGAACAAATCGAATTTCGTCTCGATTTCGGAACCTCCGGAGACCCTCCGACTCAGACTGGATTTCGTCAATCACGGTTCGTCATGAACCCTCCGACTCAGACTGGATTTCGTCAATCACGGTTCGTCACGAACTTAATCGTGCCAAATGCCGTGATGAGCGCATCGAGTGTAGTGGATTTGGATCATCGTCTCTCGCCCTCTCTGCCCTTCATAACCGCGTTAAGTGCTTAACTTAGAATACAAGCGGGCGGGTACAAACAGGATACATGCAACACCATCCTCTAATCGGAGAATACACCCTGGAACGAAACGAACTGAAACGACTTAGGAAATCTGCAAATTTCGCGTTCTTCGTGTCGATGTGTCGTCAAGCGGGTGCGGCTTGCCAGCCGTGCCGCTTTCTCGTGCCCCACCCTCCCGAACCCGTACTGTGTTTAGGGGGGACTCAGAGCTCGCCAGCTCGGCCTTCGGCCAGCTCTCGGGGCTGTTCTATCTAAACATCCCTAAGTGTGTGAAGCAAAAAGAAGACGATCAGATAAGTTTGATTGTCGAGACCCTGTGGACTACAATCTACATGAACGATGAAGAACACGACGTGCGATTTAGATACCCCTAATTTAGCGGAAATTGTTGAGCCCTACATGAAGGCAACGACTGCCAAGGCCGGCGGGGGAGGGTGCCGTACAGGGTGCCGGGGCGGGGGAGGGTGGGGAAAGAACGCGCATGTGGTTCCAAAACACTCTAAGCCGCGCTTTCCCACTCGGGGCTCCTGGCGTCTGGCCCGTGGGGTACGGCGTGGGGGTCGGGAAGGTTCAGGCTGCAGCCTGCTAGAGCACCACTGCCCCGTCGATGTTCCTCCGCCGCCGAAGCCAGCACTGTCTAGTGCCGCTGTGAATCATTGTTTCCTCTGCAGCCACCGCCGCCGCCGCCGCAAGCTCCATTGCACCGTCCGCCACCGCTATAAAACGATGCCCAGGCCGCACGCTTCGCATGTAAGTGCTCACCACGGCGCATTCCTACGCATTCCCTCTCAAGGATCCACGGCCACTGAAAACAACGGCACCATGGGAATCATATGGGAATCACACCTCCTGAGTGTAACTCATGTTCCCCTTCACACCATATAGATGAAGCATTGTAGAAACCCATTCATCAGGAATTTTGAATGCGTTCCTCGCGGCCCACGGGTCCCTACCTGGCTTACTTGCGAGCATGGCCCGCGTCAGCGTATCCACTGATCGTGCAAGCACCGTGTGATTGAGTTCGAGTTGGGGTACTGCTGAGAAAGGAATTCTGACATGAGCGTAAGCATCAAATTTGCGACACAACTCACGCAACGGCACAAAGAAAGTTTGCATCGACGTCTCTGTGTCTACTCCAGGAATCAAAGATGTCCCTCGTCCCCACACAGCCCGCTGCAAGATGAGAGAATCAATTCGCGTTAATTGCAAACCACGAGGCCACTCAAGCTCGACGAGAACGTGGTGAAGAAATCCCAAATTGAACACTTGAACAGCGTCCAACATGGTCAGGTTGGTACGAACAAGGCATTCAATACGTTTAGGTGGTGACACTTTACCGCTCAGACGCAGTGCCTCTGGCCAATGGGACATATAGAGGGACTTGTAACGTGACGGCTCCGAGTGTAACAGCGTTAGCCCACGACAGAGAACGGAAGTATCGACGTCGACGAAGACGTGATCATCATTCTGGAGAAAGAAGACAAGCCGTCTATACCGTCCAGAGTGGTTACCTGAACCGATTGACGACATAAACTGTCTCCATAAAGGTTGTATCAGTATGCGTGTAAATTGTAGGTGTTGAAGGCGGCCGCCTAGACTTGAGGTCAGCTCCTTCTCAAAGTTTTTCCTCTCACTCCTGAACTCTGCATCGAGCTCGATGAACAAATAGAAATGCATGATGGGGAGAGCAAAATATGAACGCATCGCTTAGCGAAATACCTGCATCCTGCTGTACCGATTGGGTCGACTCCGATTGCTTGTTATGAATGTGCTGATAATGATGTCCATGCTCACAGGACAGTGAGTGAAAATGGCAGCGGCGGCGTGTACAGAGAGTTGTTCTGGGGGGTTCATTGCCAGATGGTTGTTGGCGTTGGCAGCAGTGGAGGGTACGGTGCTTTTCCATGCGACAGCATCCCTCGCACGAGTTGAAAGTCTGCTGGTGTTCCAACGGTGAGTGATGTAATGTGTAGGATCATGATATTGGACACCAGAGATGGCGAAGCCGGGATAAAGAAATCCAAAAGCGTGCTGAGGCATGGGCATCACTGCGTACAAGATGGCCAGCACGCGCCGATGAAGGCGCTGGGCGCCGAGCGCGGCAGGGCAAACCATTCTTTCGGCTGTCCGTGATGCACTACACGGGCCGTCAACCGTGGACTGGTCTGAGCGGACACGTACATGTAACTCCCCTTTCCACATATGGATTACATAAGGATTTGGATCGCAATGCATGCTCACCGCGCTCACCCGAGAACGCTCCACATACTAAGCAACTAAGGCGTGTACGGTGTTCAGCAAAGCGATTTATGAGAGCGGTCCCCGAATGTTGATTTCGCGCGCTTTGTCAACTTGGATGCCTTCCTCCGCAAGGCTGTCACGCAGTCGGTGGTCCTCACGCTCTCTGTCCTAGCAAAAATCGGGATCACGTACCCCAAAAGGTTTTACACAAGATTTGCGAAACGGAAAACACTGCACTTTTGCATGCACATGCGTTACCAAAGTTGACGCATCCGTCGATGAGTGTGTGATGTGCACGCCCGTGAGGCAACGGAACAGGTCGGTGTAGGTGAAGGAAGCCTTCGTGTCCTTAATATGGGCCCAGGGGGCGAGGGCTGTGGTGCCACACTGGATACATGTCAGTATACATCAGGATACGTGTATCTTGGACACTTGCTGTGTGGCTGTGAGCCGGAGCTTGGGAACCCGAGAAGGCACTCAATAGCACCTCGTGTCTGTCCGTATGTACGCCGGTCCGGGTCTTGGGTGTCGAATTATAAACATTGGCTGTGAATGAGCGATCCCGTTCTGATCTCGCTTCACAATGAGAAAAGAGGCTAAGAGGGGCTGACGAACGGCGTGCGCACAATAAAGCCGTAGACTCACGATTCAAACGTCTAGATTATAATCAGATATCAGGACTCTAATCAGTACGCCGCGGGGCCGGGGAGTACTCCGGGCGGCGGTTCAGAGCCGAGCCGGCAGGTCCGGTGGCGTGGTGAGACGGTCGCGGAGAGTTTGACACTCAGACAGAGCTGAGAGTTCTTGTATCTTGACTCTCAGCGTCAAGAAAAACGGATAGCGTAACACACCGGAAACCCGGTAGTGTCAAATGTGTCTTAAAACTCCTGTGGAGGATGGTGCTGCTGCTGGGCTTACTTTTAATTCTGAACGTCACGCCCGTATCGAAAGCGCGCAGCCCGCATGGCTCTATTTCCGTATTTGTTCGGCCGCGACCGCGAACGTTATCTCACGTTCGAAAATGTCGACTTACGACTACGCTCTACGGCCTCGTCGCTGCCGTGTAGAGACACAAGAGAGCCATTAGCATAATAAACATTCCCGGCCCGCACAATCAAGCGCGGTTACACACGACACAGTCACGGTACGGGCTACAGCGCTACGCTACTGCTACTGTTCCAGGTACCGCCCCCATTCCCAGATCCCACACCCGTGCCAACCGCAAACGCAATCCGTCCACTCACCGCGGCACGCCATGCGCCAAAGAACATGCGCGCGCTCAACTCCCGACTCGCGCGGCGAGAGACGACGCACTGCTTTCAAGGGGCGGTGGTGCCCTTCGAGCAGGCCTTCGAGCGCCATGTCGAGCGCCGCCCGGCCGTTTCGAACTGATTGCAGCACGGTTCTCGAATACCATTCCTCGGCACTACAAAAGAGCCAACGCGCGTGCAATGATCGCACCAGCGGAGGCCTCCCTTGCGATGCTTAGACGAGCTCCTTGACCGCCGCCTGCAGCGCGTCACACGACGCCTTCGCGTCGCCGAGAAGGATATCTGTGTTCTCGTTGTAGAAGATGGGGTTGTCAATGCCCGCGTAGCTCGTCGAGCCCATCGAGCGCTTCATGACGATGACATTCTTCGCCGTCCACACCCGGATCACAGGCATGCCCGCGATGGCCGAAGAAGGGTCGTCCTCCGCATCCGAATTGACCGTGTCGCTCGCGCCGATGACGAGCACCACGTCGGTCTCGGGCAGATCTCCGTTGATCTCGTCCATCTCGAGCACGATGTCGTACGGCACCCCCGCCTCAGCGAGAAGCACGTTGAGCTGGCCGGGCATACGCCCGGCCACTGGGTGGATACCGTACCGCACTTTGACACCCTTGGCGCGGAGCATCGCGGCAATCTCGCCGATGGCGTACTGGGCCTTGGCCACGGCGAGGCCATAGCCCGGCACGATCACGACCGATTTGGCCTCCGTCAGCCGCTGAGCGACAGTCGCCACGCTCACCTCAGTGTGCGGGGCGTACGTCTTGGCCGTCACCGGGCCCGTCGGCTTCTTCGGGCCGCCGAGCCCAAGCAGCACGCTCACAATGCCGCGGTTCATCGACTTGCACATGTCTTCAGTCAAGATAGCGCCCGAGAAGCCAATCAAGGCGCCCACGGTCGTGAGGAGCGAGTTCTGAAGCATGAAGCCCTCGGCGCACAGGGCCCATCCCGAAGCCGAGTTGAGTGACGTGATGACGACGGGCATGTCGGCGCCGCCAATGGAGGAGGTGACGTGTGCGCCGAGGAAGGCCGAGGTGAGGGCACCGAGGCCGAGGAGCTTGAGGCTGAGCGCAAACGGCGTGGCCGCGCTCGCGAACTTGGCCATCGCCCACAGGTTGAAGGCGAAGATCAGAGCGTTGAAAAAGTTCTTCTTGGGCAGCGACTTGGGCGCCGAGGAGAGGATACCTTGGAGCTTGCCGAAAGCAACGAGGGAACCGGTCATGGTGATCCAGCCGAGGAAGTTGGCAAGGTAGATGGCGAAGGCCGCCGCACCGCCCGTCATTCCGAGGTGCGACCGGTGCAGGAACTCGCCGATGCCTGTCAACGCAGCCGCCAAGCCCACGAGGGAGTGGAACGCGGCGACGGTCTGCGGCAGCTCGGTGGGGCCTACTTTGGAGGCGATGGCAAAGCCGCCCAGCCCACCAAAGGCGAAAAGGCCGAGCACGCCGAGGATGGCGGCCTTGGTCGCGCCGCCAGAGAGCATAGTGCCGAGCGTGGCGGCGATGCCAAAGGTGACACCGCCGAGGCCGAGGACGTTCCCCAGGCGTGCCGTCGACTGCTTGCCGAGGGAGCCGATCGCGCCAATGCAGAAGATGCCCGAGATGAGGGCGAGGAGCTCGGAGGAGGCGGCCATGCCGGAGGTGATCAGGCCTGCGTAACCCGCGAGCAGGATGGCCGCAGGCAGCAGGAAGAAGTTGTAGTACTCCTTCTCGTCGGTGGCGCGCTTGAAGAGGCCGAGCATCTTCTTCGTGACGACAAAGCCGCCCGCGATGTTGATGGAGGAGAGCACCAGTGCCGCCGCGCCAAGGAGTTGCGCAGCGCCCTTCGGACGCGCGACCGCCGTGGGCAAGAGGAACATGGCGCCGACGGCCGTCATGCCAGAGATGGCGTTCGTGGCCGACATGAGCGGCGAGTGGAGCGCGGGCGGCACGCTCAGCACCGCCTGGTAGCCTGCCAAACCCGCGAGCGAGAAGACCGTGAGGAGGGCAGCCAGCTGCCGATCGGCGACGCGACCAAGCAGCAGCACGCACGCCGCGGCCACGGAGGCCGCAACCGAGTCCTTGGCGTACTTGGTCCACGCCGGGGGCGGCGGCGGCTTCACGACCTCGGGCTTCTTCTCAGGTGCCGGAGGCGGCTGGTAGGGTGGCGCGGGGTACGTGAGCTTGCCCCCGTCGACAACCAGCATGCCGCGGACCGCGGGATCTTCATAGTCGATCCTCCACTCGCTCTTGGCCTTCGGGTTGGTCTGAGGCCCCACCGACAGGATGAACTTGGCCACGTTGTTGCCGAAGAGGTTCGAGGCGGTCGAGGGCAGCCGTGAGGCGAGATCCGTGTAGCCGATGAGCCGGACGCCATTTTCCGTCGTGGTGATCTTGTCCTTGACGGTTCCCTCGACGTTGCCGCCGGCCTCCGCCGCAAGGTCGACGATCACCGAGCCGTCGCGCATCTTCGCGACGATGTCGCTCTTGACGAGGATCGGCGCCTTGCGATTCGGGATGAGTGCCGTCGTGATGACGATGTCGGCGTCGACGAGCTGCTCCGAAAGCATCTGCTGCTCCGCCGCCTTGTACGCGTCGCTCATCTCCTTGGCATAGCCGCCCGTGCCGGACCCGTCCTCCTCATACGGCACCTTGAGAAACTTGCCGCCCAGAGACTCCACCTGCTCACGCACTGCGGGCCGCACGTCGTATGCGCGCACATCGGCGCCCGCATTCTTGGCAGCCTGGATGGCCGCGAGGCCCGCGACGCCAGCACCAAGAACCAAGACCTTGGCTGGAGGCACCTTGCCTGCAGCAGTCATCTGCCCCGCAAAGAAACGGCCAAAAGTGTGCTGCGCCTCGACGACGGCACGATAGCCGATGATGTTCGTCTGCGACGAGAGCACGTCGAAAGTTTGGCCGCGGCTCAGCATGCGCGGAATCTGGTCGAGGGCGAAGACGGTGGCTCCTTGCTTCTGGAACTGGCCCATGAGAGCCTCATTGTTCTGCGGCTTAATCAAGGAAATCAGCGTGCGCGACTCCACAAGCGCCGCCTCGTTTGCTGACGGCGGGTTCAGCTTGGTGATAATGTCAGCCTTCCACGGATCGCCGATCCGAGCGCCGACCGCCATGTAGTCCTTATCGGAGAAGAGCGCACGAGCGCCCGCACCTGATTCGACGACCACCGACAGTCCGGCCTTGATGAGCAAGGCGGCGCTCTCGGGAGTAATAGAGACGCGCGCCTCAGCTGCATCGGTCTCCTTGGCAACACCAACGGTCAGAGCCGAATACGGAATGCCAGAAACACCAACCGCAGCAGCGGGCGCGACGAGATTGATGCGCGAGCGCGCTACAGCTGAGTGGAAGACAGGCTTGTGGAAGATCGGGCCGGCCCTAAGTGCGACAACAGCTGGCAGTACGAGGAGGAAGACGAGCCGCGCCATTGAAGCGAAGCGCGTCGACGTAAAACGAAGGTGATTAAACCGCGCAAAAGCATCGAGATTGTCCGAAGTCAAATTAAACTTTTATACCGACGAAA
Source organism: Chrysochromulina tobinii (assembly GCA_001275005.1). Lineage (NCBI taxonomy): Eukaryota > Haptophyta > Prymnesiales > Chrysochromulinaceae > Chrysochromulina > Chrysochromulina tobinii. The sequence continues at coordinate 10,768 of JWZX01002377.1, read as the reverse complement.
CACAGACTTCGTCAGAAATGGTGATCGTGAATCTCAGAAAAAAATGGATTTTGTCGCGGTCGACATCCCACCTTTTTGCTAATTACTAGATGGGGAGGCGCTCTGGGAATGGGAGGTGGCAGGGTCGGGTTCGCAGGGGGCGGCCTAAGTTCTGAGTCGGCGCTCGGCCCCGGGGACAAGATCCCGGGGAGCGCATTGGGGGAGCGTTCGGCTCCCGGGGCGGCCCACTTAAACCCACACATGCGTCACATGGAAATGCGGGGGTGTTGGTTCAACATTGAGACACTTATTTCTCTTTTTGACACTTTTTGACACTTTTGTGAGGCTCAAAATACGATCAGAAACGCAGTAGCGGAGAAGACCCCCGGAAAACGCGCCGACTCGACGGAGCACGTGGCACGTGTGGGGTCTAAATGGATCTCGGTGATACGTCTCCACCCTCTTTATACGATCCCCGGGGATCCCCACGTCCCGCCTCGCGCTACTCGAGCGTTATACACATCCCGGGGCGATACACACGCCCCGGATATGAAACCACCGTAGTTGCATGAAACCACCGCGCTTTCTAGCGCGGGCACCGAAAGGGGTACGTAGCGTTCGAGATACAGTGGCCACGAGAGTGACCCGATAGATCCGTCGCCGTCGGCTCTGCCTGACAACCAACCAGTGCTCGTACTCAGTTATAAACATGCTCTATAAGCCCTCCACACTCAAGCCCATCACTCGGGTCTCCGCGCGTTGAACACGTGCTACGCCTCACTCCGACGCTTCGTCTTCGCGCTCAACCAGCCCTTCGGGGCGTCCTCTTGAGCGGTGTCCTTGAGGGCGGCAGCTCGTGCGGGTCGTGGCGCAGCGGCCTGGGCCTCGATGGCTGCCTCGACGATGACGCCCACTCGGCCGCGCGTCGCGGGGTTCGTCTTCGGTGGCCGGCTCCACCTGCTCTGGCCACTGAGCGGCTGCCGCTTGAGCCTCCGCGTGAGAGGCCCTCTCGACTCGCTCAAGGCGGCCGTGAGTGAACTCTCGATTCCACTGGCCTTGAGCATCAATTGCACACCCAATCGGGAAGCGTCGACGGTGTCCACCTGCATGGAGAGCACCGCCTGCATCATGGCTTCGAGGGCATTCGTCGTGTGCGGCGGTGGTGGCGCGTCCCGAAGCTGGTACAGCTTCTGCTGCATCGTCGCCGCCGCCGCATGCGTCGCCTTCGCCTGTGATGCCTGATGCAACTGCCGCTGCTGGACCGCGGCAATCCACGAGGGGTTCCACACTCGGTGCCATCGCTCGAAGCCCGACGCGAGGAGGGCGTGCTCGACACGGCGCCGCCAGGCTGCGCTTGAATTGGTCACCGCGCTGCGCGCTGACCACCGCTGCTGCAGCCTGCGGAAGCTGCGCGCTACGCGCCGCCGATCCGCGACGAGTCGAAGCCCGTGCCACTTGTGTGCGCGGCGCCAACGGCGCCAAATGGTCGCGATCCACACATCGATGGAGCGCGAGAGCCGCGCGTAGTGCACCGCCTGCTCCCTCCGAAGCCTCTTGGTCGCCATCAGCTTCCACTGGAGGAATCGTCTTCCGTGTTCAGCCGGCGTCGGAGCTTTCAAAATGAGGAGGAGGCGGCACACAATCCCGGGGCGGCGGTCGTGATACCCTCGGATGATGGCTTGAATTTGCGTGGCCGCGGCCCACTTGCGCCGGAATCTCCTTCGGGCCACTCCGCTGATCTTGTTGGCCGAATACCTTTGCCGCATGACGCGGAACCGATTGCTGAATAGAATGTTGTCTGTAGCCACAGCAAAAATGGCCTCGGCCTCGTCCGCGATCGAAGAGTCATTGAGATGTGAGCAAGGGTCCCATGGCATCGCCACGTCGTCTTCGACTTTCTCGTCTTGAGCATGCCTGTCCGCTCCCAGCGACCCCAGCCGGGAGATGTTGTCACTCAGTCCTTTGCCAACCGTATTGCCGACCTCGACCACACTCGATGCCGCTGCCTCCGCTGTGCCCGCTGCGCCTGCCGCCGCTGCCTCCGCTGCGCCCGCGGCGCCCGCGGCGCCTGCCGCCGCTGCCTCCGCGGCTGCACCGGCTCGGAAGATGACGGTGGTGATGACATTGTCGTTCAGACCTTTGCCGACCTCGAGCACGCTCGATGCCACTGCCTCCGCGGCACCCGCTGCGCCTGCTGCCGCTGCCTCCGCGGCACCCGCTGCGCCTGCCGCCGCTGCCTCCGCGGCTGCACCGGCTCGGAAGATGACGGGGGTGATGACATTGTCGTTCAGACCTTTGCCGACCTCGAGCACGCTCGATGCCACTGCCTCCACAGCGCCCGCAGCGCCTGCTGCCGCTGCCTCAGCGGCTGCGCCGGCTGCACCTGCGGCCACACCAAGTTTGTCCGCCGCGCCGGCAATCGTGAGCTTAATGTCTGCCCCCAACCGATCGACGGTCTGCCCCCAAGTGAGTTCCTCGGGGATGGTGAGCAGCGACTGGTCGAAGCGAGGTGGAAGTCGGCGACTTCTGCTGGCGGGCATCACGTCTCCAGATGCATCGAAGAGTGCCATGACTGCAAAGTCTTGCCGTTCGGATCCGCATGTCAAGGCTGTCTTGGCCCGCCCCATGGACGGATCGCGCGCGCGCGGTGCAGGACACTTCACGACGAGCACAAGCTCGAAGCGTCGGCAAACCGAACTCACCCCGGGTGCACAAAGAGAGCCAAAGAGAGTGGCGATCCGTTCGCAGCGATTTGCCAGGAATCCAGTTTCGGCCTTTCGGCACGTCGGGTCATCAGGAATGAGTTATTTTTGCATGCCGCGCGGCGTCCGGCCGAGGGTTTTAGGAGGACGTATACAGCATTCTCAGTCGAAGTTCTAATTTGCCGCTTAGCGCCGTCTGCGGTCACGCCCGGGAACTCAATCCACACGAGCGGACCCACGCGCACACACCGCACAGTGAATCCGTACCGCTTGCGACCCCGAAACATTCCCACCTTGATCCTCGCCGCGCTGCACTCACGTCTTGATCCACGCCGCGCTGCATTCACGCCTTGAGGCCGCTTGCGTCGACGTCTGCGTCTTCAAGAGCTCGGCGACGCTTGCCTCGAGGCAGTCGGCGCTCTCCGCCGTGTTAATCCGCCGTTTCCGCCGTGCTCTTCTGCTTACTTACACCCGTCCTTGTTGGCCTTCCGCCTGCTTCTTCGCGCGTGTGAGACCCTTGGTCAGTGCTGCTTTCAGACTGGGCTCCACTTCGATGCCATTCATGATGCCCAGCTGGTACACAAAGACGGCATCAACTGGACGGCCGAGGCGCTCCAGCGCTATGCCCTTGCGAGCATAGCCGATACCACTTTCGGGCATGTTCTTGATGCAGCTGCTCGCGTCCTCGAGCGACTCTTTCCATTTGCCGAGGGATGCATACGCGTCAGAGCGGTCGTGGTAGTTCTGGCCGACCGTACGGGCCGAGCGGTACGTGTGGGTCTCGTTCTTTTGGATCGCCGTGGTTAAGAGCTCGACCGCCTCCTCGAATCGCCCCTCCTCCATGGCCACCTTCCATTTGGGCTTGGCACGCGGCCAGCTGATCGGGTGCTCCAGCGAGGCCACGCGCGTGCTCTGCAGCACCGTGAGCGACACCGGGCCGGCGACGCTGGCCGCGGCGGCGAGCAGCTGGCTCGAGTCCATCACAGTGGTGTCGACCGGTGCGCCCAGGATGATTGCCTGGACGATGACGTCGCCTGCGACGAGGCCCAGGCAGCTCGCGATCGGCGTGGGCTGTTCGATCATGGGCGGCTTGCCTGCGTTCGGCGCCAGCCCGAGCTCGGTGAGCGTGCCGCCCGAAGGCGTGAGCACGGTGATGAGGTGGTTGGGCTGGAAATAGGGCTGGCGCGATTCCACCTTCATATACTCCGTCAAGGAGCCCGGCGGTGCTGTCGACGCATTGGTGCCATTGTGAAATTCGTAGCGCGCCTTGATGCGGTTGAGGTACGAGGTATACATAAGCGCGTTGTCGACGTGGGCGTCGACCGGCACGTCGGTGATAGAGACGAGCTTGTCGCCCGCATGCAGGGCGCTCGCAAAGGGCGATTCGATCCTGGGCCTGTAGAGAATGCCCTTCTTCGTGATCTCGAGCCACGAGGTGCCGTCCACCTTGACCTTGTAGTCGATCACGGTCCGCCCAGACTCTGTCGCTTCGGGCGGCGGTCCTCGGTCGCCTGAGAAATGCTTGACTCGTCTGCTTTCCATGCGGACCTCCACCCCCCCGGGGGGGAGCGGGCCGATGTGCTTCACAAAAGGCACTGACGCCTTACCCGACGCCCTGTTGAGCTCGCGCTCCATGGACAGATTTCCGGGGGGGCGCGGCACGCACCCGGTCATCGTGCCCGTCGCTCGCAGCCGGCTGACGAACCAGTTGCTGTACGCAGCGGAGAGCTCGGGAGAGTCAGGCGGCGCCGCCTTGATCGCGCGGTCACACGCAGCCACGAAGGCTTCGGCATTCGAGCGCTTGCCGCATTCGACGACGGCGACTACCGTCTTGATCCCCTCGCCGACACGCACGACCACCGCGGAGCTCGAGTCGGCGGGCATCAAGCACAGGTCGAGGCACAAGCTGACGCACATATTCTCCCGGAAGGCGCGAGGGACGCCCAGCGCGCGACGTGGCACCAGCATGACCTCGGCGTGCTTGAGAGGGATCGAGAGTTTGAGCGACGGCACGCTGGCCGTCTGCAGCACCGTGTGCGAGTGGCGGTGTCCGTACTGGTCCCTGCACAACCAGCTGCGCACCAGCTCATTGGAGTGCTCCTTGCGCTCGAAGACGATGCAGTCCTCGTGCAGCCGGAGCGTATGCGCCTCTGCCGCCGAGCGTAGCCGCTCAGTGATCGCATCCTCGCAGCAGTTGGCGGTTTGATTGAGCTGCTCAGGCTTCCCCAGACACGCACAGGTTAGGAGGCAGCATGCCTTGCAATTGTCAACAGGACATAACACCGGGATGGCGCAGCTCACGATGAAGGAGATGCAATTGGCCCTTCGGATGGCGACCGCCTCGTCGACGCGACCCTGGACGCCCGAGTCCAGGACCATCTGGGCACTCGATCTCCCCAGGAGCTCGCCGAACGGATCCGCACCATCGAGCTTGGCGCACATCGTCGCAGCGTCGAAGTCGGCCTCGGACATGATGCCGTATTGGTTGGGAGCGGTGAAGTAGGTCTCGTAATACTGCCCAGCGTCTTCGTTAGTCTCCGGGTCTGCTTGAGCTCCCCGGACGCGGACATACTGATGATCCTCAAAGGTGTCGGAGCCAAACCACGTAGTCGTAGTAGGCCCAGTACTGCGCACTGGTTGGGGAAGCCCGACCGACGAGTTTTGAGGCATGGGGTATTGGCCCGACGTGGAGTGCGCGGCGGGGTGCGATCCAACGGGCGCCATCACCGGAGTGGCAGCCACGACGACAGGTGCATTCCGCACAGCGCCCTTAGGCATCTGCGCCGCAGCAGTCGGCACTTCCGCTTGGACGAGGACCACGCCCGATGACATCACCCACTTGATCCGATCATTCTCGCGAATCGGGGACCGCCATGACGGAGTCGTTGAAGAGTTTGAGTGGTAGATTCGTCAAGATTGTAAACTTGAACACGCGGTACATTGTATATGTACTGAGGAGGATGTTGCAGCCGATGCTCGCCACAACGCGCGCCCCTCGATGGTGAAAAAACTGGGAAATGGCGCACGAGTTGTCTGGCCTCTTCTTTGTCGTCTTCGACACGGCCAAGGGTCGCACCCTGGCTTTGCAGGAGCCGCCGCGGGCCGTGCTATCAAGCGACGACTTCGATGCCCTCGCCGACTACCTCATTCCGAAGCCGGTGCTCTGCGGGCAGCTAATTGCGATCCGTGAGCCCGACCGTATCGTACTGTGCTGGCCCATGTGCATCGAAGATGCCAAGTACGATCGCAACGCGCTGCTATTTTCTCTCGGCCTCGTCGTGCAGCCGCCGGCGGCCACGTGCATCGCAGGGGCACCGCCGGCTGCGGGCGCAGCGGCCACCTACTTTGACGTGTGCGAGCGATACGGCCCCGTGCTACGCAAGTCGTGCGTGGTGCTGGCTGCGCTCGAGCGTGAGACCCAGCTGCTGTCGGACGCATCGCGCAAGGGCGAGCTGGCGCATCTGCTCCCGGCGGTCTACCATGGGCTGCGCGAGCACGGCCGCTGCGTCGTCGCCGCCGATGCCGCCAACACGATCCACCTGCAGCTGCCGTCGCGAAGGCCAAGCGAGCTTGGCCCACCGGTAGAGGCGCAGAGCTGCCCGGTGCTGCTCAGCGAGCCGCCGCCGGCCGAGGTGCGTCGCTGGGATTTGACGATGCAGCGCCTTCTCCGTTGGATGGATGGCACGCGGCGCGCGGTCGACATCGCGCTGGCGGCGCGCGTCGACTTGGCCTTGGTGCAGCAAGCGCTCACCGCCCTGCAGAGCAGTGGATGGGTGCGCATTCTCGACCGCTTCGAGCTCAGCAACTGCTATGCTTGCCTGCCCATGCTCCACCGCCTCGCCAGCGACCCCGTGGCCCGCGAGGCGCTCGTGGCCACCGTGAGCCGGCCGCGTGGTCGCATCTGCGCTGGCGACGCTGGCGGCGCTGACGACGCTGGCGGCGCTGGCAGCGTTGACGGCGTTGACGGCGCTGGCGGCATTGACGGCGCTGGCGGCGCTGGCGGCGTTGACGGCGCTGGCGGCGCTGGCGGCAGTAGCTGCGCTGGCGGCGCTGGCGGCGCTGGCGGCAGTGGCGGCGTTGCTCCCGGTGGCGCTAGAGAGACCAAACTCGACTGCGCTGCTGGCGGTAGCGGCACCTCCGCCTTGGCGGCGACGCAGCGGCCGTGCGCATGGGCCGATGTGCTGCGCTTGTACGCGGCGTTCCAGCCTGCCCCTGACGGCAGCGGCTGGCGATCGGTCGCGGACGTGTGCCGGCTGCATCCGGAGGCGGCCAGCCGGGTAGACATGCGCGTGCTGGTGCATGCGGGTCTGCTGAACCGGCTGCTCCGCCGAGTGCATGATGAGCCAGTGTGCCCTTCGCCTCTCCCCACAGCGCCGCCGCCCGCGACAGCGCCGCCGCCCGCGACATCGCGCCCATACGTCGTCCCACCTCCGCCCACGGTCGGCGTAGCGCCACCCACGGCTGACCTGCCGATGGCTCAGGCGGGTTATCAGGCGGGTCTGACGAATCTGACGAATCTGTCGAATCTGACGAATCTGACGAATCTGACGAATCTGACGAATCTGACGAATCTGACGAATCTGAAGCTGCCTCCCGCTGCGCCGCCGGCGAAGCCCAGCGCCACGAATCTGACGCCGCCCGCGCCGGCCCTGAGCTTCGCCGGCGCCCCGGCGATCGTGGCTGAATCTCCGACACGCTTGAACCTCGAGCCGATCAAGGAGAGTCGGCTGCTCAGGCAGGTGCGAGCGCTCCTCGAAGGCACACGAGGGCGTACGTCTGGCGGGCCAGCTGGCGGGCCGCCCTCCTCGCGCGGCTGCACGCTCGATGGCTTGTGCGCCGCACTCTCGCTAGAGCCCGACGAGGCCAAGCTGGCTGTGAGCGAGGTCTGGCCTGGGTGCACCTGGATTCAGCGGTGACGTTTCGAGACGACGATTTGATCGCGTGTGTATGAGCACACGGCCGGGCCGACCGGCTCGTGCGGCGGGGCGTGTGCGCGGCGGTCTCACTGCCGCCGCCGTCACTGGCCGCGGGTTTTTGAGTTTCGTATCGCGCGCAAGCGGGGCCCTCTCGAACGCCGCCGCTTGGCGCTTCCGGATCCATCGGGGCGGGATCTGGGCCGCTCGGGCTCGCTCGCCGATCGCTGGCTAATTCCTAATACTAATTTAATACACCCCCAAAGTTAGAACGTGCACACACCACGCACCTCTGTGGCTCGGCAAGTTCAGCCGTGCAGGTCAGTCCGCCAGGTTCCGCATGCGCAAGATGAGTCACTCCTATACAAGTGGCACTAAGTCCGTTACAAGTCACTCACCTCCGCAGCTCCGTCGACTCCGTCGCGCTTCCGCTGCGCACCCTTCTCCCTGCTCGGCTCATGGTACCTTTGATCCGAGTGTCGGCCACGCGGCGACTCGCTGCGCGCCTGCCGTCGGCGCGATTTGCTGCGGCCGAAGCGACCACTCCTCGGGCTTCCTTCGGCGCTGGCCATGGGCCGAGCGTCAGGCTGCATGTGCGGGTTCGGGGTGTCCTCAACCTCATGTTCCAGCTTGTTCGAGCTCTTCTTCGTGCGCAACAGTCGTGCCAGATCGACCTCACTCTGCGTCGCGCCCACGCTGGGACTGAAGAGGTTGGTGAAGAAGGCACCCATGGAGTTCGGAGGCTTGCTCGTGGCTGCCAACGGTCCGCCGCCGCTGACCGTCGCAGGACTGACCGTTATTGGTCCCGCTCGACTGGCAACGGCGAGGGCGGCTTCGCTGAAGACGACTGGTCGATTGGCTTGCCGGCTCTTGGAGCGCGCTCGGGAGTGCCCACGCGGCGAGGACGCTGCCTGTCCTGGCTCGTCCTCTTTGATTTGCGAGCGCTCCGCCTCTTGTCCACGTAAAGACTGCTGCCCACGTGGCGAGCGCGCCGGCTGCCCTGGCTCGTCGCCGTTGTCGAATTGTGAGCGCTGTTCCGTGTGCCCGCGCGCCGATTGCGCCCGCCGCCGCCGCGGACTCTTCTTGCGACTGCGGGAGGCACGCTCGCTCGCGCCGCCCGCAGCGGCACCGTCAACACCTCGCACCTCTTCGTCGCTCTCGTCATTGACTAAACTGGTGCGCAGCGGCCTCACGCTCGCGCGCGCGTCGCTGGCCGCTTTCGGCAGAGCCAAGGGCAGCTGGAGCTCGAAGGCGCCAGAGGCGGCGCTGCCTTCGCGCTTTCGGCTGCTCCCGCCATTTCTTCGTTGTCGAGCGGTCAAGGATGCGACATCAACGTTAGGCGCACCATCGTCTGGGCTCTCAGTGAGGTCGAGATTGAGGAGCCTCTCGCCGGCCTCGGTCAGCCAGCTTGGTGCGCTGTCGTCTAGACCCAGAGGCTTTCTGTGCAGTGCCGCGGCATCCAGCGCGTCCGCCACCTTTTGCCCGGATACCTCCGTGAAGACTGTGCCAAATCGTGGCAGCCCTCTTAAGACCGCGAGGTCGGCGACTGTGAAGCACTCTTCGGCTTCCAACTTTTCGATGGTTTTGTCAAGTATGCGGCGATCTAGGCAGGCCGAGTGCACCAGCCAGTCACGCAACGACGCCGGCCGCGCGAAAGAGGCCGCCGGCATTTGAGGACTTTTCAATTTACGCGTGGTGTGAATGGTCCTTTAAGTCCTGGGTCTTGGTTGTCCTGCCAGGCGCCGGGTCGTCTTGCAATTCGCGTTTCGTTGGGTCGGCCTTTGTTCGGAACATCTCTGCCCTCGCCCTCGTCCTGCGGGAGCAGCCGCCGCCCACAGCCCCAACAAGCCCTAATTGCTCTCGTCTGATCGAGTCGTGGGCGTCCGTGTGCAGCGACCGAGGAGCGAGGTCGGACGCACGGCGCGGACGGCGCGAGGGCCCGTCGATGACGACAGCAATTCCGGCCTGGCCCGTGGCCGCCGCCGCTCTTTCCATCGTGGTCTTTGGCGTATGGCGCGAGTTGGCGACAGCCGAGCATGAAGCCGAGCCCGGGAGGTACGTCTCGCGTTGGAAGTTCTTGCCCTTGCGCGCTTGGTCGCTTGTTCGCCGTGTGACGAGGCGAATGGATTCATTCAAGGAGCTGCATACCATACCCGATACCCACATACGTCATACCGGGAAAATGGGGAAAACCGGGCTGCCATCATCGTCTTTGAAATCGGTTGGCTTGATAACGGTTGGCCGAATTTCCCCCGTCTCCGTTACAGTTATCGGGCCTCTAGTAGGGCGACACCGCCCTCCTCTTTTGCCTCAACACCTCCCTCATCATCAACAAAAGATAGCCTGGCCGCTTGTTGCTGACGCTGTTTCTGCCTTTTGAGGCGCTTCTTCTCCTCCGCCTCCTCGAGTCGGCGAGCGGCCTCGGACTCAGCGCCCGCAAGCTCCTCGCTGCGCTTCCGTTCCAACCGCGCCTTGGTCTCCTTGAAATCCGACGCGCTCACAAGCCCGTAGGTCGCCTGGGCCAACTCGCGCTCAATGCCATCGTCTGCCTTTTCGAAACGCTCGTCGCCTGCAAGCAACGTCTTCGTCCATACGCTCGGGTCATTGAAGCTCGACGCATGGCCCTTGATCACCTGGCGCTCCGCCTTCAGCGCCGCACGCGCCTCCTTGACCTGCTGCGCGAGCGCGCGTCTCTCTGCTTCGTGCTTCTCAACGTCGGCAAAACTTGAAGCGTGCAGGTGGCCGCCTCCGTATCCACCAATGTACTCATTCTTCTCGTTGCCGCGCTTGTGCAATGTAGCCAGCTGCTCCTCCAGCTCCTTGAGCCGGACAGCGGCGGGCGTGAGAGCGGCCATGAGGCGGGGTGTGGCGGCGTCGAAGCTTCGGAGATTCTTCCCCACCCCCGGTTTCGTCTGAATACCGGGAGGGAAGCCTCAGAGATTAACCGCCAGCGTGAAATTAGCGCGTGCGCGAAACGATAGGAATTTGCGGTGGAGCCCGATTTCCGACTTGTCCGTCTGTGTGTGTGTCTGTCCGTGGATCCAGTCTGTCGTCCCAAATTTGGGTGCACAAAAGCGGGCGCTTCCAGCTCCTTCGAACCGCGTCCCAAATTTCTCCACCGGCCGAAGAGGCTTCGATGTCACAGCGCCTCTGCTGGCGCTGCTACGCAGCAAA
>JWZX01002376.1:0-33347 GCA_001275005.1 Chrysochromulina tobinii | reverse complement strand
TCGTCAACGCAGAGGCCGATCGCCAGCCGCAGGATCACTGCAGGCGATCCTTGAAAGTGAATGTCACTGTGAACGAGTTTGCGCGGCACCCCGCCCCAGGCAGGGTTGGGCACCACGAGCAGCGGGTTTTCGGTACGGCGCATGGCATTGGTCGACTCCATACGCTCAGCTGATTTCAGCTGCTTCGTAGTCGCCCGCCGCCCGCATTCGCACGTCCAGAAGAATATGTAGGTGAAGTAGAACGAGCCCGCCGCCCAGATCTCCATGACCTCTGGGCGGCGGAAGGCCATCGCGACGCACGCACGAAGGTACTCATCGGAGTACCGCAAGATGTTCGAAAGGTTAGGGAGCGCCGCCGTCGAAGCGCGTGTGTCTGCGCGCCGCGCGTCGAGCCTAACGAGGCTGTTCTTGGGGTTGTTGAATGGATTGTGGATGGGGTTCGACTTGTCGTTGTAGGCCTTCCTCTTCCCCTCGGGATCGCATGGCACGCCAAGCTCCTTGGAACAGAACTTGCAGTAGCATCCAACGAAGGTGAGCATGCGGCCGCATCCGCCTGTACACGGGTTGGTGTTCACCATCGTGCGGTCGATGGAAATGCGAGCTTCTGCATGCAACGAGAGAAAACGATAATCCTCATAGTTTGTGACTTTCCATGACGCACACATCAGAAAAAAGACACACCCCACGTGTGTGCATTTGTTTTCCAAACGTGGCCATGTACATGTACAACAGGGGTTTTCGCGAGCGTTAACGGAGTTTCAGAAGCGAGTCCGTGACTTCTATTCCATCATGTGGGGAAAACGCCGTGGTCTGCCGCTGCGTGACCTCCTGCGTGACAAGGATGGTGCCAGTAGGAGTCGATGAATCGGCACCGACGAAGATCGCAGCGGAGAAGGTCAAGATGCTCGTGCGTCCGCAGAGCGCTCCCGGGTCTGCAAAGGCGCCGCCGCCGAAGCACAGCGCCGAAGAGGAAGCGACTCGCTTACGGCAGCGCGCGAACGCGTACGCTGTGGCCAAGGCGCGCATCTTCGGAAGTGACGCCGTCGAGGGTGACGACTCATCACCAGTCGTGCCAGCGCCAGCACCGGAGCCTACTGCGAATTCAGCGGCAGCGGCAGCGGCTCCGGCAGCGGCAGCGGCTGCGGCTGCGGCTGCGGCTGCCCTGGCGCTGCGTGGTTTCGAGCATGGTGTGAGCGCAGGTGGTGGAGCCGGTGCTCCTGGCGGCATCGACAGGGTGTGCGACTGCGGCGGAAGTAGCGACGTCAGCAGCTGTCCATGCGCCGCCAGTGCTCCACACGGTTCCAGTGCTGGTTCCGGGAGTAGCTGCACGGCAGCCGGTGGCTCCAACGGCAAGAAGGGCAAGAAGGTGGTGCGCGCCGAGAATCGCCATGAGCTGCAGGGCAAAGCAGGATTCGATCCGGACTACAACCGCAGCGCCGTTCGATGGGTGCCACCCGCCCAGCCGCCCATGCCACCGTTTTATCCTTACCAGCAGTCGCATCCGCCCATGTACGCGCCGTTCCCGTCGCCGCCTACGGCGGCTTATCAACCGTGTCACCATCAGTTCGTCGCTCCTCTCGGCGGCGCTGTCGGGCAGCCACAGCTGCACGCGCCGCACGCACCCGAAATGCTCGGCGTCTTTGTACCAGTCCCGCCACCGCCGCCACGGCCACCGCCGCCGTTACCGCCGCCGCCACAGTCATCGACATCGATGAGGACACCACCACCACCGCTTCCCTATCTGCTGCCGTCGCAGGCAGGCATGAGCATGGGAGCGGCTCAAGCTGGTGCAGGGCTTGATATGATGCCATGGCCGCTGCCCCCGGTCAGTAGTTGCCATTTGCATGCGAACCACGCGCCGTCGCAGAGCGTCTCGTATTCGAACCTGCTGCCATTCGCCCAGCAAGCCCGCTGCGCCGGCACTCATCACACCGGTACGGTTCATATGAATCCGCATGAGACCCAGGGCGGCGGCAACCGCGCCTTGAATCATATGCTGGCCTGTGCGGACTATGGCAGCTCTGGAGACTGTGAGTCGTTCGTGAAGCCGTTGCAGCACAGCACTCGGACCGTTGCTGCGGCGCCATTAGGTGACGGGAGCAGTCGATATGACAACGAAACAAGGGATGCCTATCGCCAACCGTTCAGCTCCTCTTTGCATGCGATGCACGGACACTTTGCCGCCACCGGTTCTCGTGCAGACTCGCATACAGCCAGCGCAACTCTGTCCTGTCCGTCACCGCTCTCGAACGTACTTGCATCGCTCGGGCTGGATGAGCCGGGCCCCGCGCTTCTGCCATTGCCGCCGCCCTCGGTTTTACAGTTTTGCTCGCCGACTGAAGCGTCAAACCATCAATTGCCTTCGCTGACGGCGCTTTCATCTTCCATACAGTCATCGCTCTATCAGAGTGATGGAAGCGCAGCTCGCAGCCTGCCACTCCATCTCCCAGGTGCACACGAGCCGGATTTCCCGCCTCCCAATTTCGGAACCTCGTATGCTGACTCGGCGTCTCATCCCTTCTTTCGTAAGCGCAGGCGTGTTCCCTTTGCCAGGATATATCGGCGGATGCGGCTGCTCTACCTCAATCTCCTCATGCGCCCCTCGCCTTGCCCACATCTTGCCTTCCATATGTGACGCTGCAATGCCCGGGGCAGGATCAGATGAAGGCTCTGCCCTCGCCGTCCATATGGAAGTGCCGCTGGCGACTGCTGGTGGCGTCGCTCCGTGGCCTCCTGCTTCATCAGCAGCTCCACGCCTTCAGTTACCACTGCCGTTGTCTGTCGATCAGGTTCTGCATGTGGCATCTGGGTTTCCGCTGCCCCTCGAGCCGCACACGCAGCAGGCACAACCGGTGCCGGCTGCGGCGTATGCTGTGGCACACGCGCAAGGTCTTGCCGGTGACGCCAGTGCCCCAGCTGCACACAAAGACGGCGACCTCCCCTACTTTGCCAAAGGGGTGGTCGACCCTGCAACGGGTTCAATCCCCTACTTTGCCAAAGGGGTGGTCGACCCTACAACGGGTTCAATGGGCACTGATGCATCTCCGCCCACGTCCTACAGTGGTGCAGGCAGCAAAGGCGGTGGCAGAGGGGGGCGAGGTGGTAGCAGCAAGAGCCATGGGCCCGGACACGTGCGTGGCGAAGGCAGAGGTGCCGGCAAGAGCCGCGGAGGCGGCAGCAGGCCGAACTGATCCTGTTGATGGGCAAAGCCCGTAGTGATCGGGTGTGCCACGTCAAGCGGGCGTTAATAGGTCCCTTCTTTTGGGCGCGGGGGTAGCGCGGGGGTCGTGGGTGCGTACGTTATACTACGTGGCTTGCGGAGCTGCAGAGGGTATTTCCCCCCACCACCCCCCGGGTCGACCCCCCCGCCCCCTGCCCGTAACGAAAGCGCGGCCCGTACGCGTCTCGCCGCGTGCCGTATCCGCAATCCCAACGCCGCAATCGCGCCCGGATATCCGTGCGTCGGCGCGGTTTGGGCGGTTAATAAACCGGGCCGAGACGCTAGACGCCTAGACCACGGCAAAAGCAAAGAACGCGGCGGCGCGGGACCGCCGACCGGCGTTTCTGCCGTCCGCGGTGGCCCGTGGCCGCGGACGTGCCGAACGCACGACGCGAAACCCACCGGTGCCGTCCCGCGTCCGCCACGCCCCGCGCCCTGGCCCCGCGGGCACAAAGTGCACAACTGTCAACTCCCCGCCCCGGTTCCCCGGTCTCTCCCCCGCCGTGACCTCGGCCAGGAGGAGCCCCCGGGCACGAGCTCACGGGCAGCCGGAGCCGCTCTCTCTCGGCGTGCGCTGCCCGCTGGCTGCGCGTGCGACCTCGTGAAGCATTTCCTGGTCCTCTTCCTCGGCCACCTCAACTCGCAAACCTCAAGCAAATATTGCCTCCGCGATGGTGAAGCTCACCACGCAGCTCGCCATTATCCCGCTCGGCACCTTCTCGGCACCGCCCGGATCTAGCCCGGATCCACCGGAGATGCAGAGTCGCCCGCTCTAACGGACGTAGGTCCGGCGTTGGTCCGGCGCGGACGTACCACTTTGTTGAAACAGGCTGGGTTTCATCACTCAGATAATATTTACACATTTTATACCCAGCTATCGGTGTTTCAACATAGTGGGGCGTCGAAGAAGTGTGGGGCGCGAGATTTTGACCTTGGCGCTTGGGGGAGGGTTTCAACACCGCTCAGGTAATTACCCTATGGTCTGCCTCTATGGTCCACCAAGGTCAAAATCTCGCGCGCCCCTCGACGCGCCCCCATGGGGCCCGAGGTGAGATTTTGACATTCTTTGGGGGAGGGAAACAGGGATACTTTCAACACTCAGGTATGTTACCCTAAGTATGCGCTATGGTGTTTCAACATAGCTATGTTGAAACCGCCATAGGGTAAAAATGACCTCAGTGTTGCGAAGTGTAACCCTCCCCTCCAAGGTCATAAATTAATAATCTCGCGCCCGCCGCCGGGTCCCGAGCAGCGTAGCAGAGGTACACGACGCGCACCGATCGCCGCATTCGTTACACGACGCGGTAACCGGGATATCACTTATCGAGGCTTCAGGGCCGATAACGCGCTGCGGTCAGGGTCACGCGCGCGGTCTGGACGCTTGTATACGCCGCTTGGCGAACCCGTTACGTTACGAGGTTACACTCGTCGTCGGACGCGCACAACGCACACCAAAATCTTCGACTTAATCATCGCATTACCAAAGCGCAAAGGCGTATAGGAACACACAGTCACATGCTCTCAACGTAGACTCAACGCGTTGCACACTGCGGTGATCGGCGCCGCGGCCACCTTGCTTCTGTATGCTGCAGCTTCCACGCAAACGCACGCAACCTTGGCAGTCCCAGCCGTGTCGGTCACATGCATTTCATCATCGTCCATCTCTTCGCGCGTGGCTTTCATCCGTGGACCTTTTTGTTCTCAAAGGCGCAGTCTCGCACAGTGAAGGGCCGATCACAGCTCGTCGTGAGCCGGGAGCTCCTCATCTCCCTGAGCCGTTGCGTCGCCGTCGCTGGCATCGCCTGCACCTGTGCCCGCTGACGACGCCCCGTCGGACGCTGTGCCATTCGTTTCGGTCTCGTTGGTGCTCGTGGCGTTGGGCTTGACTTTGGGCGGTTTGGGCTTCGGCTTCTTGATGAGTTTGCGCACCTCCAGCTCGATGACCTCGAGCTTGCTGGCAACAGCAGAGGAGAGGAAGGCAGGTGGGTCGGTGAGCGTCAGGCCAGCCTGCTTCGCCTCGACATCGTCCAGCCAGGACGTGAAGTTGGTGCACATGCCCTCCACCTTGGCCCGCTCCTGTTCAGTGACCTCCGGTCGCTCTGTCGCCCATGTCTGCAGGATGGTGAGCGTCCAGTTGACCGCCTCGCGCGCCTTAGTGACAGCCTCCGGCCGCGCCTTGAGCTCCGAGAATCGGCTGAAGATGGGCTGCGTGAGCACTTGCATGGACTTTTGCCGCTTGGTGTACGTGGCCGCATCCACCGACACGCCGTCACCGTACAGCCACTCCTCGGTCTCATCGAACTGCACACGCAATGCCTCCCGCTCTTCTTCGGTGGACACCTCCGCGACTCCCTCCTCTTGCAACTTGTCGCGCGTGTCAATGATGAATGACTCGAGCGAATTCTTCGCCTCCGCGTTCGTTTTGCGCAGCTGCTCGGCCTTGAGGAGCTCGACGTTGCGCGCGATGCAGCTCGATATGATCTCCTGGCTGATGGGCGTGCACTTGCCAAGCACGGTCTTCACCGTCTTCAGCGTAACGTAGTGCAACCGCTTGCGCTCCTTCTCAACCTTCACTTTGATCATCGCGGTGGCGTTCGTCAAATTGGAAGCCGCAGAGGCATTCGTGGCAGCTGATGGGCTCGAAGCGTCGTCGGTGGCCGCCGCATCCTCATCCTTGGCAGCAGCGGTGCCGGCGTCGTCCGCAGCGGCGTCGGTGGCATTGGTCGTGGCATTCGGATCGGGCACCATCTCGAAGTCATCATACTTCTCTAGCATCTCGATCGCCATCTCTGCCTTCGAGACGTCGATGAGACCTGATGTGGAGAGCGCGAAGGTGACGGAGACCTTGGGCTTGCCCATCACAGTCCGCGTCTCGTCCTTGAGCAGCCGAGCATATGCGGACGCAACACCCGTGATATTGAAGGAGGCGATTGGAGAGAGGCCCTCAACATTCGTCGGCTCACCCAGCGAAAGGGTGGCAACCAAGTCATCGGTGCGGGTCATGGTGATCAGCTTCTTATGCGGCATCTTCGTGTATGCCTTGAAAAGCAGCTTGTCCTTGCCCTTCTTGCTGCTGCCACCGCCCTCTGCGTCGTCGTCCGTGGTACCATCGTCAGCAGAGTCGTCACCCTGCCCGATGATCTTGATGGACGTCGCGTACGGGTAGACATCGTTAACAGTAAATTCGCGCAACCGGAAAGAAGTCGAGAGCTTGGCGGCGAAGAGCGTGGCGCCGAATGCGGCGGCTTCGTCGCCGTTGAGCGCACCACCAAGCTGCTTGCGCTCGAAGAAATCCATCGCAGCTTGCTTAACCTGCGGAATACGGGTCGCACCGCCAACGACCTCGACGCTATGGATTTCTTCTTTCGTTAGATTTGCCATCGTGAGCGCTTCCTCGAGAGGTGGAACCAGCCGCTTCCACAGGCCACGCCGCTCGGCCTCGGCGTTGAATTCCGTACGCGAGAGGACCATGCGAAGGTCGAGATCCTTGTAGAGAGCCTCGATGCCCATCTGATACTGGGTGTTGGCTGAGAGGATGTCCTTCGTTGACTCAGCTGCTTTGCGCAGCTTGCCCACCGCCTTGGAATCCTGCCGCACTTCGTCCTTTCCCTTGAGTTGCTTCTCGTTGAACTCGGCGGCAATCAAGTTGAGGACGATGTCGTCGAAGTCCTTACCTCCGAGAGTCGCGTCCCAGCCGAGGCCACGCACCTGCATTGCGCCCAACGTCTTGTTCTTCTTGCCGACAGTCGCGGAGAACGAAACGACGGAGACCTTGTACGAGGAGGCACCCAAGTCTAAGAAAACAACATTGGTCGGTTCGGCACTGAACTCGCTCTCCTTATCGAAACCGTACTTGAAGGCGAATGCAGTCGATTCGTGCAGCAACGATAGCACGTTGAGGCCCGCAATGGCGGCGGAATTGATCAACGCAATGCGCTCGGTATGCCCAAAGAAGTGCGGGACGGTAATCACGCAATCCTTAACGGTGATCCCTGCATGGCCTTCCGCAATCTGCTTGGCATACGTGAGCACAAAGGCAACCATCTCCTCGGCGCGGTAAGTAGAGTTGGCGTTGTAGCGCACGATTGCAGCATTAGTGGCCTCGTCTGTCTCAAACTTGTATGGGTACAGATAGCTGAAGATGAACAGTCGGGGAGGAGACTCGCAGGTGAGTTTTGCGCAGGCGAGAGCATGCAGGGCGTTAGGAGCCTGGAAGTGGCGCTCACCGCTTGAAGTCCGTGATCGCCTCCGAATCGAGCGTCTGGCCGAGCAGCAGCTTCGACATGATGAAGATGCGTTCAGGCACCTTGCCGAGCATATTCTGAGCCTCATTTCCGTACACGCGCTCCTCCAGCGCGGTGAAGCCCGCAGAGGAGGACGACTTGCGCTGCGTCGCCTCGTTGAGCACCATCTCTATGCCAGTGCCGGGCCGGATGATGCCAACCTGCCAAGCATGTGGGGTGCAGCACTAACTGTGTGAGCTTCTCGCCCATAATCGAGCGCCGGACAACCAAATCGACCACGACATCAGACAGAGGCCTGCCGCGTTGGGCCAGTCGTACACTCTGAGTGTTTCGCAAAAGCAGGAGCAAATAGCTCTGTCTTCTAGCCATCGACGTGGCCGAAGCTCCGGCTGCACCAGCATGCAGCTACTGTGCTGCACTGCCTGGCAAGGTGCAGATGCAGAGGCGGCAGATGCAATTTCTGGGTGCCTGTTTCCGGGCTGCGCAGAGAGAGCGCACCTTTAGGAATCGCGCACCAAAGTCGATTCCGATTACGGCACCCGAGGTGGTTGTGGCCAGCAGCAATGCCACGGCCACGGCAGCCTTGCCGCTATTCTGCATGTGACAGAGCATAGCGCCAGGGGAAGGCCTGAGAATCAGCAGCCCGAACACGTTCAGATGAGCTCTGTCGTCGCGAAGCTTACGTGGCGCTTCCCTCGAAAGTCGAGCGCCACGCTGGAGATCGTAGAGGGAACTTATAAAAAATCGCAAAACTCGAACCCAAAACCCCCAAAGGGGTTAGGGCCAGCGCCGGGGGCAAAAGTAGCGCACTACCGGGTGTGAACGCAAAAGGCGGCGCTCCCGCTTTTGCCCCCTTGGGGAATCGCGAACCATGGGCGTCGGCATCGGCACCCCCGCGATCCGCACGCACCCCGCTCGCACACACGCTCAAGCTCACGCAATAAAACACCCACCGACCACCCCAGCAGCCACCTGCAGACATCCTAGCGGTACTGTAAAGCCCGCTGGCGTCCAGGTACGGACCGCAACCGGGGGACAGTAGCCAGAACGACCGAGATGATCGCCGAGATACACTATCTCGGAGTTTATCTCGGCGAGTTCTGGCGAAGTGCCCAGGGCACGAGATGCAACCGAGGATCGGTCGGACCCAATTACCGAGTATGTCCCTATAGCATAGTAAGATGCTAACCGTGTACCTATTCACAGGTCACTATTCACAGAGCTTGAGCGCTCCAAACGAAACAACCATACAGCCTGTTTTTGATTCTGCAGGTTCTGTCACGGCTCGACTTGTATGTCGACTTTTGCTCGTGAGGAGGCCAATTGCTTCCTGAATGCCGCTTCAGTGAGAAGCCATGCTACTTCTTCGAGCTTGTTCTCTGGTCGATCGTTCTCTGGTGAAGAGAGCTTGTTATTACCGACCTTGTATCGAGCAGCGCGATTGGCTCTTGGAACAGGGAGCTTTGTGGAGCTGGGTGCGCTGGACGGCGTCACCGGATCAAACACAATTATTTTCGAGCGCTGCCTAGGCTGGCGCGGGCTGCTCATCGAGGCCAACCCGTCCAACTTCAATCAACTGGCCGTGAGCAAAAGGAGATCCGTCAAGCTACACTCCGCCGTGTGCAACCACAGTGGAACGGTTTTGATGACCGAGCAAGGTGGGCCGATCTCGGGCCAACCCGATGCAATACAAAACAGTTCTCTTGCCCAGCTTCGAACATTGAAGAGATACAATATGAGCCGTGTGGTCGAGGTGCCCTGTCATCCGCTGCCCTCGCTCATGGCCAAGACAAACATGACGCTCCCGACGACTTTCTTGTCACTCGACGTAGAGGGTGCGGAGGTTCAGGTGCTCCGGACAATCGACCCGCTGGCATTCAAAGTGATCATGGTTGAAGTGGATAATCTGGACGCGCAGCAGCGGAAGCTGGTTCACGAGATGCTCCTCGGGGGAGGCATGCACCTCGCTGCGAGGCTCTCTGAGCAGATCCCCCATTCTGAGGTCTTTCTTGCGCCCGGAGTCGACGAGATGCTGCTGCTGGACGATCCAAAGCGAGCGAACGATCTTGGGCTCACCTACGACGCTCGCATGCAGCGCTACAGATGGAATCACGCCAATGTGTCCGAGCGGACGATCAGCTGGCTCGAGCAAACGCTTATCAATGCATCGAAATCTACCTAGTTAAAGTTCAACGGTCCGAAGCGCCGAACCTTCGACGCCGTCCAGGATCAAGATCGCGAATACAGACAGAGATGCCTCGAGGCTCGACACCGGTGCGAGCATTGGGTGCGAGGAGCAAACTAAAGAATGAGATGACTGTGTTTCGTTTCGAAGACCTGTTCCGCGGCGATAATATCGGAAAAGCGGTAAATGGGACACGCGCGGGACGGCTCGGGGAGCACCGTCACGGCGCACTGTGGGGAAATGGGCTGCGGTAAGCGCCTGTGAAGGAAACATAACCTGCACAGTTCGCTGTGCCGCGATCGCGGGCGCAGCGCACGCATGCTCCAGTTCATCTTGCTGCAGAACCGTCAGGGCAAGACGCGGCTGAGCAAGTACTACCGCCCCTACACCGACGAGGAGAGGCTGAAGATCGAAACCGAGGTCCACCGGATTGTCACTACCCGCGACGCCAAGTTTACCAACTTTGTTGAGTTCCGGTCGTACAAGCTCATCTACCGCCGGTACGCCGGCCTCTTCTTCACGCTGGCCGTTGACGTGCACGACAACGAGCTCCTGTACTTTGAGTCCATCCACCTTTTCGTCGAGCTGCTCGACCAGTTCTTCGGCAACGTGTGCGAGCTCGACCTCGTCTTCAACTTTAACAAGGTGCGTGCGCTGCGGCCGCCTGCGCGCCGTCGACGTCCCCGTCGCGACGAGCGGCGGCGGCAGCCGCCGCGCACCCTCGACCCGCGCGCTCGCGTTCCTTCGGTTCCACCCCGCTGCATCTTGGTCGCCCCCTTTCCCCCGCCGCCCGCCTCCGACTGAGCCCCAAATGGTGCGTGTGCCGCGCGGCGCGCCGCCGTACGCCGCAGGTCTACATGATCCTCGACGAGTTCTTTCTCGCGGGCGAGGTGCAGGAGACGTCCAAGCAGGCCATCCTGCACCGAGTCCAAGAGCTCGACAAGCTTGAGTAGAGTGGGAGGGAGTGCGGAGTCGGAGTGTGAGTGAAAGGGGAACAGTGCCAGCACTCCGTGTTTGAGAGGGACCGTAGAGGATGAAACTCGCGCAGGACCAGAAGAAAACTCCCCTCGCGCTCATGAGAGGGACCGTAGAGGATGAAACTCGCGCAGGACCAGAAGAAAACTCCCCTCGCGCTCAGCGTTGCGCTCGATACGGCGCCTCGGCAAAGCGGGTCGAGATAAGAGTGTATGGCAATGAGTGTTGAGCGGTCCGGGGTGTGGACGCTCGCCGCCCTCGCCACTCTCACGGCCGTACCTTTCGCCGGGGCGTTCAGCGTTACAGACGCTCACGATGCCCCAGATCCTTGCCTTGGGTCACTCCGCGGGCTCCTCGATCACGCTCAGCACAATGGGTCACACGTCGCCAGCGGCTCGATCGCCAAGCTGTGTGCGATCGTGGCGCCGGCCTCGAACGACAAGGCTTTGAGCCGGATCGGCAACCACAGCGCTCCGATGAGCTTCATTCAGCAGCTCGAGTTCCAGGAGGAGCAGGCCGAGTGGAGCGTCTTCCCCTCCACGGGCACGCCGCCCTCACCCCGCGGTGGCCACTGCTCGCACCTCGTGCTGCAGACGCTGTACATCTTCGGGGGTTGCGCGGCCGGCACGCGCAGCAAGTGCCTCAACGACATGCACGCGCTCGACCTGAGCTCGGGCGCCTGGTCGCGCGTCGCGACCTCGGGCAGCGCGCCTCACCCAGCGTCCAATGTGGCGTGCGCGTCCAATGGACCAGTCCTCGCCGTCTTCGGTGGGTACGCGGGGACGTACACGAGCAAGGTGCACCTCTTCGACGCGACGACGCGCGTGTGGACCCTCGCCATGCCCGCGGGCGTCGCGCCCAAGCCGCGCCAAGGCGCCACCCTCACCCGCTTCGCCGGCGGCTTCGTGCTGTTCGGAGGCACAGACGACGCGACGCCCTTCAACGATGTGCACGTGCTCGCATCGGATGCGAAGCAATGGACGGACCCCAAGGCCCGCTGCGTGCCCATGCCATGCGCGCTGCCTGCGCCGCGCGAGGGCCACAGCGCCGCGCTCATAGGCACCAAGCTCTGGGTCTACGGAGGCGTTGGTAAGGTGGGCCGTTCTTACGTGTCGCTCACCGACCTGGCGTACTTCGACGTGATCACATCGACGTGGCACGACCCGGCGGTGCAGATGCAGGCGACGGATCTGGCACCGAGCGCGCGCTCGCTGCATGCCGCCCTCACCCTCGGCTCCCGCCTTCTGATCCTCGGGGGTTGGATCACCCCACAGCGCACTCCATTGCCAGACGTCGCCATCCTGGACGCTGAGACCTTTAGCTGGTCGCGCCCTCTTCCGTCTGGGACGCCCCCCCCCGCGCGCTACGGCCAGTCGCTGACGCTGCGTGGGCGCACGGTCTTCACCTTTGGTGGGTGCGCCGGTTCGGCATGCACCGACGAAGTGCGCAGCCTCTCGTTCAAGTATGCACGCCGTCACACGCCTATTACGGCCGAAGGCGCGAAGAGCCTCGGTGGCGCGATGGCGGCGGCGGGCCCGATCATCGGCTCGACGAGCTGCCCGTCGAGCTGCTCGGCGCACGGCAAGTGCTGGCAGGGCCGCTGCTTGTGTGAGCCCGGCTACGAAGGCTACGACTGCTCTCTGCTCTCGGAGTGCAACTGCCACGAGCGCGGCGTGTGCGCGCACGGCCGTTGCTTCTGCGACCCGGGCTTCGATGGGCCGCAGTGCGAGCTGATCGCGCGCTGTGCCAACGACTGCTCGGCCCACGGCGTGTGCGTGCACGGCCGTTGCACGTGCGCCGCGGGCTTCACTGGCGCCGATTGCTCGGAGCTCGTCGCGTGCCCTCACGGCTGCTCAGGGCGCGGCATCTGCATCAATGCCAAGTGCTACTGCCTGTATGGCTCGTCGGGCGAGGGGTGCGAAGTGACTGAGCCTTGCCCGGGGAGCCACGAGCACACGAGCTGCTCCGGACGCGGCGAGTGCTTCGAGGGCAAGTGCCTCTGCGAGCCTGGCTTCGCTGGCGTCGCGTGTGACGAAGCCCTGCCCTGCCCGGGCGACTGCCGTGACGCGGACGGTGTGCAGCGCGGCCGTTGCGTGCACGGCCAGTGCTGGTGCGACCCCGGCTTCGGCGGCGAGACGTGCGCCGAGGTGGCCAGCTGCGTCAACGACTGCTCGCACCGCGGCGTCTGCTTCCGCGGCGCGTGTGCGTGCGAGGCCGGCTACGGCGGCGACGACTGCTCTCAAGCCCTCTTCGAGTGTCAGGCCAACTGCACCGGCCATGGCGCGTGCCGGCTCGGCACCTGCTTCTGCGAGCCTAGCTGGCAGGGCGTGGCCTGCGAGCAGCCGATCGAGTGCCCGCACGCGTGCTCGGCGCACGGGCTGTGCCTGGGCGGCAAGTGCTTGTGCGAGGAGGGCTACGGCGGCCTCGACTGTGCGGTGCCCCTGCCCTCGTGCCTCAATGAGTGCCATCATCACGGCGTGTGCGTCCACGGCGTGTGCGAATGCGACCTCGAGTGGGCTGGGACCGACTGCTCGGTTCCACGCGGCTGCCCCGGAAACGACTGCTCGGGCCACGGCGTGTGCGCCTATGGCCGGTGCTACTGTGAGCCGGGCTTCGACGGACTCGACTGTGCGACCCGAACGGGCTGCACCGGGCCCGAGCAGTGCGGCAGCGTCGGCGTGTGCGAGCACGGCCGGTGCTTCTGCGATCCGGGCTTCTATGGTCCGCAGTGCTCGCATAAGATCGAGTGCCCGCATGGCTGTGGCGGCGCGGAGCAAGGCGTGTGCGCCAGCGGCCGGTGCTTCTGTTACACCGGATGGGGCGGCGACGACTGCACTCGGCGGCTCAAGTGCCCGTCGAGCTCCGCGGGAGATACGTGCTCCGGCAACGGTCGCTGCGAGCGTGGTCAGTGCGTGTGCGAGCCCGGGTTCACCGGGGAGGCCTGCGAGGTGCAGCAGACGTGTCCGCACGAGTGTCGCAACCAAGGGCTCTGCTGGGGCGGCCGCTGCCTGTGCTTCCCCGGGTACGAGGGCGAGGACTGCTCGGGCCTTGCATGCAGGTGCTCACCACGGCGCCCCCCCTTCCCCACAGGTACGAGGGCGAGGACTGCTCGCTGGTCTCGGCGTGCCCGGAGGACTGCTCCTCTCACGGGCTCTGCCGACATGGCCAGTGCTTCTGTGACGCGGGCTTCGAGGGGCATGCATGCGAGCTGCCCACGCCCTGCCCGGGCCAGTGCAGCCAGCGCGGGCTCTGTGTGCACGGCAGCTGCTTCTGCGATGCCGGCTACGGCGGCCCCGACTGCCTGGATCAGGTACGGTGCCCAGTGGCCAACGGCCGGCCTTGCATGCAGGTGCTCACCACGGCGCCCCCCCCCCTTCCCCACAGGTACGGTGCCCAGTGGCCAACGGGCGCACCTGCTCGGGCCGTGGCCTATGTGCGCTGGGTACGTGCGTGTGCGTCGCGGGCGTGGGTGGCGTGGCGTGCTCCGAGGTGTTCACCGCCGCCGCCGCGATCGCGTTCCAAACCGGCGACGCGCCCTCTGCCGCGGCCAACGTGGGCGTCGAGGGGTCCAACCGTGCCGTCGAGGGTAGCGCCACTGGTCTGGTCGAGTACCGCACGCGCCCGGTACAGCGCGCGGCCAGGGCGCCAGGGCGCGCCCTGCTATTCCTCGGGCACAGCGGTGCCGCAGACGATGGCGCAGACGGCGCGTACCCCGTGTACCCATCGGCGTTGCAGCTCTCCGAGGCGCCGCAGCCGCTGACGGCGGCGGCAGCGGCGGCGGCGACCGCGGCCGGGTGGCGGCAATGGAGCGCTGACGGCAAAGGCGCTGACCGCCTGCAGAGCGCGACGCCGGCGCAGCAAGCTGCGGGCTTGGTCCCCGCGCGCGTGTGGCCCTCGGCCTACACCGCCAGCGGCGGCTCCCGGCCGGCCGCCGCCCCCGCCGCCGCCTCGGCCGCCGCCGCTGCCCCGAAGCCCGAGCTGACCTTAAAGCTGACCGCCTCGGCCGGCTCCGCTGCGTGCCTGGGCGGCTGCTCCTCGCGCGGCGAGTGCTTCCATGGGAAGTGCGTGTGCGACCCTGGATGGCGCGGCGACGACTGCTCGCAAGCCGTGCCCTGTGAAGGCGGCTGCTCGGAACACGGCGTGTGCGCGTACGGCGTCTGCTTCTGCGACCCGGGATGGACAGGCCCGGCCTGTGACGAGCTCGTCCCTTGTCCGGCTGGCTGCTCGGGCCACGGCGTATGCGCGCTCGCAAAGTGCTACTGCCGTGAGGGGTGGCGCGGCGCCGACTGCGCCACGCCCACCGCCGCCACTCAGGTGGAGGGGATCAGCCTCGGCACGGCGACGCTTGTGCTCGTGGTGCTGGCGAGCGTGGGCGCGGGCTTGGGATGGGGCGTGCGCCATGCGCTCGAGCTACGCCAGCGGCGCAAGATGCGCGAGATCTTGCAGGCGGAGGCGCAGCGCCCCTTCTCCTCGGGCTTGGGCTGAGCCTGAGCGAAGGTTGCCCTCTCAGGCGTGGCGAGTGTGTTCCACAGGGCGGCAAATTTTAGACAGTGCGACAGTGGGCATATGCCACGAGGGCGTGCGCGCGCCTCTGAATCGTGAGAGAATGTGATGTGGAGTGTCTAGGTGCTGCGTACTCTAACTCTCTAAGTTTTGTTGTCTGACGCTACTTCCTGGCCCGCGGTGACTTTCGTATGCTCTCTGCATAGAAGCCCGGTCCGGGCTCCTCCAAGTCATTTGACACAGCCGCGCGGGCCCGGCGTGGAGAGAGCGGCGGGATGTCGACGTCGGCCCAAGAGTTGAAGCGCGGATCGCAGTGGCGGACGGCACGATCGGAAATTTGCTGTCGCAGGGCTGCGTACACCACTGTCGTGGGCTTAGGTCGCGGAGCTAGCTGGGGACTGCGCAGTGGTGGCAGAGCGCGAGCCGTCGGCTGGAGTGTGGTGAGCTTTCCAGGCTTGCCCGCATGCCCACGAGCAACTCGTGGGCTCCATTCCGCTTGTGGCGATCGCGGCCTGTGCGCATGCTTCTGGTCTGCAAGCAACAGCGCCGTCGACAAGGCCATCGCGGCTAGGTCTGCAGCCGTCCCGTCGCCGGCCGTTGGTGCCACACGTGGCGTGTTGGGTGCCGTCTTGATCAAGTACGCCAGGATCCGGTCCGTGGTGCCGTCATCCTGTGCCGCGGGGTGCAGGGCGTACATCGGTTGGCTGCCAAAGCTGAAGCACAGGTACCGAGGCCGAACGGGCTCGAAGAAAAAACAGGGCAGGGCAACCCAAGTCAAGTCAAAGTCGAAGTCGGAGGAACGCACGCGCGCTCTGTTGAGTGACCTAGACCGCGCGCGCAGGGGGTCAGAGAAGACTCACACGCAAATCGTGCCGCAATTGCGCCCAAACCCGACGCAATTGCGCCCGAGATCCGACGCAATTGCGTCCGAATTCGGACGCAATTGCGTGAAAAACAGCGGTTCTCCTGCCGCAATTGCGTCGGAGCCGCGTGCGATTTGCGTCGGAAGCGCAGAGCACGCGCGCTTTGCGTCAGAGCGCAATGCGTTGTGCGTCGGTGCGCAGTGCGATGTGCGTCAGTGCGACGCATCGCCGTCGCTCGACGCGAGCTGCCGGTGGCGGGCGGGCGCGGCCGTCGGCAGTGGACGCCGCGCCGTCCTCCCGTCCCATTCACCTGCGCCATAGCTAAGGGCCCGCGATGGAGCCGGCGATGGCGACACGGGGAGCGAGGACGGGGACGGCTCCGGCGAGGAGCCCGGGCACGTGGCCCCCGAGCACGAGGCCCCCGAGCACGAGCCCCCCGAGCGGCGCCCAAAGGAGAGGACACGTACACCTACGGCGACGTGCAGCGGGCCATGCGCATCAGGGGCGCGCGGCCCAAGCTCGCCTGCGTGAAGGTGAGCCCCGTGGACGCGGCGCGCGAAGCCGGGCATCCGCAAATGGCGTGGACGCTCGTCGCGCGCTGCAGCGGCGGGCGCCCGCTGCCGCGCTCCCGCGCGGATGTGGCGGGCTGGCGCGGCCGTTGGCAGTGCACCCGCGGACGCGGCGCGCGAACCCGGGCATCCTCAACTGGCATGGTAGGTCAGGCGGCTGGCAAGCTGCCGTACGCCACGCGACACTGTGGTTACTCGACGCCGTCGCTCGTCACGCGACGGCGGCGTCGAGCGACTTTTTTGCGTTCCCGTTCGGGGGGCGCGCCAGCGGGCGCGTCTACCGGCAGTGCAGACAACGCCCCCAGCGGCCCCGGGTGCCCTGTACGGTGCGTTTGCGCCGCCGCAGGCTGCTACGCGCTCTCCCACTGCCAGCAGCGCGTGCGGCTGCCGCCCGCCACACGCTCGCCGGCTGCGTGTGCGCCGCAGGCCGCCGCCCGCCGCACGCCCGCCTGGCGCCCGCCTAACGCCCGCCAGCTGCGTGTGCGCAGGCTTCCGCGCGAGTCCGGAAGTTGTGCCTTCCTTATACAGAAGTTCGAGGGCGGGAGCGAGCCCGCGGCGCGTAGTAAGCGCGGAGGGGCGCGGAGAGGCGCGCGCATCGCCGCCGCCGAAGAGCAGTGCGGCTGTGTGCGTGTCTAAGTTCGTCTGACGGTGTGGTAAAGGCTGCAAAACGGCGTTCGGTCAGCGCCTCCGCCGTTCCCCGGTCGCAGCGGGTCCGGCGGGACCGGCCGGCGAAACGCGACGACGTGCGCTTGCGCATGCCAGGGTGAAACCAAGCGCGTCGCTTTCCGATAAATGAGTGAATGCGGGTCGTAGTAAAGCCTACACACGTTACAGTGATGCGTGTACCTCCGGTCCAAGCATGTACGAGGCGACGGTGCAGTACTCGTACCGGTCCCAAACGCCCACGGCGGACCTTCACGGCTGGCAGTGAGTGGCGCGTAGCAGCCTGCGGCGCAAACGCACCGTACCGAGCTCCCGAGGCGGGCGGCGGTTGGGCGGAAGCCTATAAGAAGCCTGCGGGGCCAATGCGACCAGAACAGGCGGAGGGGCGGCTGTGGTGGCGGCTTCGGTCTTAATGTCGGTCTTAGTGGCGTTGTCTGCACTGCCGGTAGACGCGCCCGTTGGCGCGCCCCCCGAACGGGAACGCAAAAAGTCACTCGACGCCGCCGTCGCGTGACGAGCGACGGCGTCGAGTAACCACAGTGTCGTGGCGTACGGCAGCTTGCCAGCCGCCTGACCTACCACGCCAGTTGAGGATGCCCGGGTTCGCGCGCCGCGTCCGCGGGTGCACTGCCAACGGCCGCGGCCGCCCGCCACAACCGCGCGGCAGCGCGGCAGCGGGCGCCCGCCGCTGCAGCGCGCGTCGAGCGTCGTCAACTGCACACGATGCAGATCACACATGGAAGCGTCGCAGATCGCACATGGAGGCGTCGCAGATGTGGCATTCTGCGCTCGCAGATGTGGCATTGTGCGTCGCAGATGTGGCATTGTGCGTCGCAGAGCTTCGCATTTGCGCGCAGATGCGACGGTTTCTCGGCGCTCGAGCGACGGTTTTTCGGCGCTCGTGCGACGTCATCTGCGACAAAGACTTCTCTGACCCCAAAGTCTTCTCTGACCGACCCTTCCTATCTGCGCCTTAGGCTCCACGGCGGCGGCACTCGAGGGTGGTCAGGACCTGCGCTCCTCGCGGGATGGAGGAGGCGCTGTCCGCATGCCGCAGCCTCTTCAACCGCTTTGCCCGCACTGATGGCGGTGGCGAGGCGCGCATTGCGCTCCAGCATGTCGGAGTGATCGTTCTCGCCCTTGAACGCCACTTTGTCGAGGACGAGCTGCGCGCCATACTAAGGCAGCTGGCCGCGCGCCCAGACGGCGCACTCAGCCTGACCGGGCTGTGCGAGGTCGTTTCGTATGTGATGAAGGGTGCGCCGCATACGCATGACTCGCTTACGCTGACTGCATCAGACGGCATCTCGCATGTCGTCAGCCTCTCCGACGTGGCGTCGGCCAACCTCAAGGCGCTCTACACGATGCACCCGACGTTCGACGAGCAGCGCTGCTGGCTGAATGAGACGGCTGCCATGCCCGAACACACGGTCGCCGAGGGCACCGGCCTGGAGGTTGCTGTGACGGACGTGGAGACGTCCTTCTTGATCCGCGCACGCGACTGGGTCCACCGGCCATGCGAGAGCGGCGGCGAGCTGTTTGAGGTGCGCGCGCGCGGCCCGGTGTTGATGTCTGCGGACGTGCTGGACCGTGGCGATGGCACGTACGAGGTGCGCTACATTCCCACAGTCTCGGGCAACTACGTCATGCACGTGACGCTCAACCGTGCGCCCATCAAGGGCTCACCATTCAACCTCATTGTCGACTCGGATGTGACGCGCCCCGAGAACTGCCATGCCGAGGGACTCGGGTTGAGCAGCAGCGAAGCGGGCAAGGCGGCGAGCTTCACTATCTACAAGCGCGACCGGCACGGCCAGCCGCGCACGCGCGGCGTCGACCACTTTTACGCCGACGTGCAAGGGCCAGGTAAGTGGGACTGCCGGATCCGAGACGAGCGCGACGGCAGCTACGTGGTCACTTACACGGCCAAGGCGGCTGGCACTTACCGGCTCGACGTGGGGCTCGCGCCCAACGTGGGGCCCATCGCGCAGTCACCATTTACCATCGTCGTCAAGCCGGGCCCCGCTGACCCGCGAACCACGGCGCTCGTGGCGCCGCCGCCCGCGACGGTGCTCTGTGGCCGTCCGTTCAAGCTGCAGCTGATCGCGCGTGATCGGTGGGGCAACCT
Source organism: Chrysochromulina tobinii (assembly GCA_001275005.1). Taxonomy (NCBI): domain Eukaryota; phylum Haptophyta; order Prymnesiales; family Chrysochromulinaceae; genus Chrysochromulina; species Chrysochromulina tobinii. Next base: position 13,997 of record JWZX01002376.1, on the reverse strand, counting down.
GTGCGCGCACGATCGTCTCAGCGCGGACAGCAACGAGGTGCCCTCCGCCTTCATGACCCCCGACATGGGCCCTGATCGGCAGCGTGGCGCGCCACGCGACATTGCGATAGTCGAGCTTGTCGATTCGGCACATTATTCCCTCTCGCTCACGCCGACCACCCAGGGCAGGATCACGGTGCACGTGTGCTGGGCGGGCATGAACGTCAAAGGGTCACCCTTCACCATCAAGGCGCTCCCGGCACCGCCGCACGCGCCTTCGTACAAGCTGACCTCCAAGCCCAAGGTTTGGCCTACCATACCCGCCGGCGTGCGCTTCAAGGTGCGTATTCAGGCGCACGATCGCTTCGGCAACACCTTCACCAGCGGCGCCTGCCCGCGCCCTTCCATCTGGCTACGCCGCGTGGGCAGCGCCGCATCGCGCAGCAGTTCACCCGAGCGCGTTCGCACCGGAGCGCTAAATACGGCGCTCAGTACGCCCGCGACGGCCTCAGCGACGGCGTCGGGCGCCGCGTCGGGCGCCTCGGCGATCGCGGGGATGGCGATCACGCCGCCGCGGCTGCCACTCGCGCCGCCGCCGTTGACGACGAGCGCGACCAAGGGCGCAGGCGAGCCTCGGCGCACGCGGCGGCGTCGGTGGCGTCAGCGTCGGCGGCGTCGGCGGCGGTGGCGGCGGCGGCGGTGCGATAGCGCGCAGTCTGAGCGCGCGCCTGCAGGCGCAGCTGCAACGTGACTTTGGGGAGAAGTTGCCCGAGGACTGGCGCGAGATCCTCAAGGAGGTCGAGGCGCTCACAGCGACGCGCCACGGCAACGGCGCCGGTGGCGACGCTGGCGGTCGACCGTTAACATCTCCCGGCAAGATGCAATCTCCCGGCAAGATGCAGCTGCGCTTGGCCGGCGCCAGTGCAGCGAGCGCCAGCCCGCATGCGGCGGCGCCGTCGTCATCGACGCCGAAGCTTCGTCGGAACGAGGACGGCAGCGCCATCGGCAGCCTTGCCTTCGCGCCGTCGCCGTCCGTGGGCGGCGCAGCGGGCGCGGGCGAGATGGCTCAGAGCAGCAGCGGCTGCAGCCACAGCCACCACAGCCTCCCGATCCCAGGTCCCGGTCCGATCGCCCCGGGGAGCAGCGCCCTCGCGGGCAGCACCCTCGCGGGCAGCAGCGGCAACGGCGGCGCGGACGACGGGGAGGGTGCGTACGTGCACTGCGAGGTGGTCGAGCTGGGCAACGGAGTCTACGAACTTACCGGTACGCCACTGCAGAGCGGGCACTACCACATGTGCATCCGACTCGCGCCGCTTGCGCCCTCGGCGGCCGACCCTGCTGGGCGCGGCGGTAGCGGCGCGCCCGCCGCGCGCGTGCAGGCAGCGAATGCGCCCGACCTGAGTGACCTGAGTGAGAGCGCAGTCGTCGAGACGGTCGAGCATGATGCAGCGCGGGCCATCGCGCTCGAGGAGGCCGAGGGCGTCATCTCGGTCGTCAAGGTGGTTGCAGGCGCCACGTGGCCGCCTGCGTGCGCCCTGAGTGGCGAAGGCCTCGTCATCGGCTATGAGGGCGAGGAGACAGCGTATGAGGTGCAAGTCTACGACCGTTACGGCAACGCGGCGGCGTGCGGCGGCGAGCACTTCGAGCTGCGCGCGCACAAGCTTCTGCCAGGCGGCATGCGCCGCGTCACGCCGCTCCAGCACACGATCGACGACCAGCAGGACGGCACGTACATCGTGCGGTACACTCCGCCCCAGGCGGGTCGCTGGGAGCTGAGCCTTCTGCATCGGCCAGCCGCGGGCAGCGGCGCCATTGTGGAAGCGCCTTCTGCGGCGGATAAGTGGCGCGCGGCGATCGCGGCTGTTTCGCCGCCCAAGTCGCCTCAGAAAAAGGCCAGTGGCGGTGGGAACGCCGCTCTGGCCGAGGCGGCACAAGAGATGGCGACGGTGCTGGGCGGCCGCTCGTTCATGGTGGTCGTGCGGCCGGCGCTCGCGCGTCATCTGTCCGATGAGGAAGCCCGAACAGCCATGGAAGAGCATGCGCGCGCCGAGACGGCGCTCGCCTGTGAGGCCTTCGGCCCTGGCTTGGGGGCGTGCGTGGCGGGAGAGATGCGCTCGCTGACCGTGCGCATGCCGCCGCGCCCGCTGCGCTCGCCGCCGCGTCGCGTGATGCGCTATGAAGGGCAGGACGTGCTGGCCGGTGGCCATCAGGCGCGGCTCAGCTCGTGGTCGCAGGCCGAGCACACGGTGCTCGACCAGGCGCAGCTGGCGGTGAACGGCACGGTGGAGCGCAGCCCTGGCAGCGACCCAGCTTGGGTGCCCACGCCATTCGTGCTCAACGAGGTACGCGACAATGGCAACGGCACGTGGCACGTGGCTTACACTGCCGTGTGCGCGGGCACCTTGCGCCTCGGCATCGAGCTCGCCGGCGGCGGGCACATCAACGGCTCCCCATTCGCGGTGAATGTGGCCCCGGGCCCACACGTGCCCAAGAACGCGACCGTTACCGGCGCGGCGCTACGCGAGTGTGGCGTGGGCTTGGGCACATTTGTCGACGTGAACGCGCGCGACCACGTGGGCAATACGAGGCCGTTTGAGCCAGGCCTCTACTCGGCGCGCCTCGTGCGTATCTCGCGCGAGCTGCCGGTGACGTCCAAGGCGCGCCGCGGCGGCGCGGTGGGCGGCGCTGTGGGGAGCGCGGTGGAGCCGGCGCCCGCCGCAGATGCCGATCCCGACGGGAGTGGCGAGGAGTTGGGTACTGTGGACGTGGAGTTGGCCGAGGGCCCTGACGGCGGCTGCCGCGTGCACTTCACCCTTCTCGAGCCGGGCATCTACCTACTGCACGCCTCGACCGGAGGAGTGGCCGTTACCGGATCGCCCTTCAAGCTCTGCTGCGGTGCCGGGCCCGTGGAACTCAGCTGCTGCACGGTGCTCGAGGTGGGTATCGATGGCGAGCCGCTCCAGCGCGTGGCCTCGATAGGTGGAGGCCGGCTGTGGCTGCAGACGCGCGATTGCCTCGCGAACGCACGCACCGGCCCGCTCTCGCAGCCGCTATGGTGCGAGCTGCGCGAGATTCCCTTGGGCGGTGCGGCGGGCGACGCATCGCCCATGATGATGCCGTGCGTGGTGTCCGACCTCGGCGATGGGCGTGTGGAAGCAACCTACCCGCCCAACACGCCCATCGGCCTCCATGGCGTCTACATCGGCTTTGCTCGCTCCAGCGACGGCACGAGGCAGGAGCATTGCATCGGTCGGCTGCGCATGGACCCAGCCATCCGCTTTGGCGACGAATCGCTCGTCTCGGCGCCATCGGTGATCCGCGTCAAGCCGGGCGTGCTCTTCGATGTCCTCGTCTCGTCTGTAGACGAAGCGGGGCGTCCGTCAGAGCGCACCAACGGCCCTCTCAAGGCGCAGCTGTCGACGGGCCCCGCGCCCGTCGCGCTCGAGGTCTCCGACGCGGGCGGCGGGTCATACCGTGTGGCGACGGCCGTGCAGGTGAGCGGCGAGTACCGAATCACCTTCACCCTCAACGGACTGCCCGTCGCCGGCTCCCCGATCACGCTCATCGCGCCGCGCGCGACCGGCCGCCCGCCCACTGCTTCCTCCGTGAGCACGGCGCGTGCAGCCAGCCCGCGCCGTCCCAACAGCCCGCGCGGCGCGCCGCCGCCGCCCTCGAGTGCGCCACTGCGTCCCAGCAGCCCTCGCGGTGGGGGCGGCGCAGGCGCCGTGCGCGCGGAGAGCCCTCGCGCGCGCAGCCGGCCGAGCGCGGCGCCGCTCTCGCAGCCCAAGCTGCCAATGCCCGCCGGGACGGCCGCCAGTATGGCGTCGTCGCAGCGCTCGCCACGCTCGCCGCGCTCCGTGGCGTCGCCCAGATCGCCTAGATGAACAGAACAACGACACCTCCCTCAACCCTCGTACTGTACATGTACGTTCTAGAATAGCGAAACGTTGTATCACGTCAAGAAGATTGGTTACGTCGGTGTGTGTGCCGAAGGAATGATCAAGCGATCGGAAGATAGTCAAAGTGTAATGTTTGTCAATTCTGGACCGTCTCCCTCAAGCCCTGATTTTCAGCACCCACGCACAACTGCGAAACTTGCGAGAGCGCGCCTATGCCCGCCTCGGCGCTTTGGCGGGAGCATTCGCGGCGACGATCGACAAAAACGATGACTGGCGCCGACCTCACGGCGGACACGCCCTCGCTCGAACGGAGCTTCCGCGGTCACAAGGATGCCATTTCCTCTGTGTGCTTCAACCCGAACATGAAGCAGCTCATCTCGGGCGGCCACGACTCGTGCGTGATGGTGTGGAACTTCCGGCTTCAGCTGCGTGCCTTCCGTTTCGTGGGTCATAAGGCGCCTGTGCTGTCGGTTGCCGCGTCCCCCTCCGGAGACCTCATCGCCTCCGCTTCCAAGGATCGCACGGTGCGCCTGTGGCTTCCGACCGTCAAGGGGGAGTCCACCGTGATCAAGGCGCACATGGCCACCGTGCGGAGCGTGGCCTTCTCGGCCGACGGGCAGAGCCTGGCGTCTGCATCGGACGACAAGACGATCAAAGTCTGGGCGCTCCCGGGTCAGAGGTTCAATTACTCGCTCGCCGGCCACTCCAACTGGGTCCGCTCGGCCAAGTTCTCGCCAGACGGTGCGCGGCAAGAGCAGCGAAAGCCCGAGCCGCACACGAGCCACTGCCTTGCTTGTCGGTGGCGCGGACCCTCTCTTGACGCACGGATGCGTGTTTGTGCCCCGCGTGTGCACCGGCAGGCCGGCTGCTGCTCTCGTGCAGCGATGACAAGACGCTCAAGCTCTGGGACAGCCGCACTCACGGGTGCGTGCGCACCTTTTACGACCACACCGACGTCGTCAATGCGGCTGCCTTTAATCCGGATGCCACGTGCATCGCTTCGGCCTCGAGCGACCGTACGGCGAAGCTGTGGGATCTTCGCACGCAGCAGCTGCTGCAACACTACGACGCGCACGACGAGAGTGTCACCGACCTCTCCTTCCACAGCTCGGGCTCCTACCTGCTTACCTCTTCGCTCGACGCGACGCTCAAAGTTTGGGACCTCGTCGAGGGGCGGCTCTTCTGCACGCTGCACGGGCACGAGGGGGGCGTCAACGCGTGCGCCTTCTCACCCGACGGCGACTTCTTCGCCTCGAGCGGTGTCGACATGCAGGCCATGGTGTGGCGCTCAAACATCGGCCCGTCCGGCCCCTCGCCGCTCAATGCCGCTACCGCCACACCGACTCCGCCGTCGTCGGCGCGGCTACCGGCGCCGGCGAAGCTGCCGCCGCCTGCAGCGCCGCCGCCGCCGCCGCCGCCGCCGCCGCCCATGCCCCGCCCACCGCCTACGGCCACATCGGGCTTGAAGGCGGCCGCGGCCGCGCCATCGAACGTCGGCAGCGCGCCGCTCGCGGCGGCGCTCGAGCAGGTGGTAGGCCAGCTTGACATCCTGGCGCAGACGGTCGCGCTGCTTGAGCAGCGCCTCTCCGTCGGTGAGGAGCGCACGCACCGGCTCGAGGGCCTGCTGCAGGATCTCGCCCACGGCCAGCGCAGCGTCCTCGCCGCCGTGGGCGCTGCTTCCCGGTGAGCGCCGCCGTGGGCGCTCCTTCCGATGAGCGCCGCCGTGGGCACTGCTTCCCGTTGAGCGCCGCCGTGGGCGCTGCTTCCCGGAGAGGCCGCACCCAATGGGACGATGCCACGAGCCGAGCCGTCAAAGGCTCAAGGGCCGGAGACGGCGCTCGCGAGACGGGCGTGGATGGTGGCGCTCGTCCTACCGTGCAGCAGCGAGCGTGCGACCGCCCATCCAATCAACGAGGCAAGGGTGGTCGGAGTGCCGAATCGTGTCGCGCCTAGCGATGAGGCCATGCGAGGGAAGAGTCTCGACGAACGTGCACAAATGCATGCAAATGAACTCTGCGACTGCATTCAATCAACTATGCGGGGAGGGAGTCCTGGCACATCAGAGCAGAAGGCGGCGCGCGCGTGTGCTTGCAGCGTGAGCGTCGCGGGTGGGTGGCCCGCGGTGGCTGTGGCGCTTGGGCTGGGGCCACCACGGGCTTGCCTCGAGGGCTTGCCGCTTGACTGTCTTGGCCGGTGAGCGGTGTGGAACTGTGTACTGTGTAGTCTTTGAACTGTGTACTGTGGATAAAGTCAAGCCGTGCGACTCCTCCCGGTCTCGATCTATCTACGATCGGCGCGGTCTGCCGTCCTCGGTCGCCCGGCCAACGACGACAAGCCCGGCCGCAAGCTGCCAGAGTGGGTGCCAGAGTGTGTGCCGTCCCGCTCCCGGGTACGCTTGGCCCTGGGCTTGTAGGCACGGCGGCGCACATGCTCGCGCCGCAGGTACGACGCATCCACGACCAGCCCCTCTTCGTCAAGCGTGGGCACGAGGTTGGGCACGGCTGCATTGTGGGCGCTCGCCGAGGCGGGAATCACCGCGTCGTCGTCGTCCACGCCTGTTGGAACGACGACACCCTCACGGTGATCGTCAAGCTCCTGCCGAATCTGCGCCGCGAGATCGCCGGCAGTGCTCGGCAGGCGGCTGCGCAATAGAGAAGACGATGCCGCCGGCGCATCGGTAGCGGCGAGAGCCGACCGTGCTTGCGCGAGAGCAGCGCTGTATGATGCCTCGTCGGCGGTCAGGGTAGGCAGGGCGTCGATAAGCTGCGTGGCAAACAGTCCCCCGCCAGGCTCTGCACTGGCGCCGCCGCTGGCAGGCAGTACGGCAGCGTCGCGCTCGACCTCACGATCGTTGAGCTGGTCACGTATGGTCATCAGCGTGGACTCGCCGCCAAAGAGGTGCGAGAGCCTCTCGCCGGCCCACAACGTGTGCAGCGCGCGAAACCCGTCAGCGTGGCGCAGCGAACGCAGCTCGCGACTCAGTCGCTCGAAGCCATTCCACTGAGTCGCGAGGATGGGAACGGGCACCTTCGGTGAGCTTTGCTGCAACTCGTGCAGCGTGAGCAGCAGATACAACGCACCAAGCCTTGCCTCAAAGGATCGCTCCGGGTCCGCGATACGGCGCACCGTCGCTTCGAACAGCAGCGTGGCGTACTCGGCGGGCGTCTCCAATCGCTTGGTCGCACGGCCGCCTTTTCGATCAGTGTCAAACAGATCGACGATCCGCAGTTCGAGCGCCACTGCTCGGAATGCTGCGAAGCTGCGCAGCGCACTAGCCTCGAAGCGGCTAATGCAATGGTCAATGTCGTGCAAGACCTCTGGAATGAGCGGCAGCCGCGCGAGCTTTGTCTTCCCGAACGTGCCATAGCCAGGGCCGTCGTAGGGCTGCTTGCGCTTGTGTACTTGCAGCGGGTGCGATGCGCGCACGACTAGGTGGCAGGACATGTTCGCGTTGCTGAAGGCGAGGCAAAAAATCTGCCGTGCACGCACGAGACCTTGTACATTCATATTCACACCGCGTTCACGTACGCTCGGTGCCGCTCAGCTCGCTTCATTCTCATGCTCGCGACATGCTCGCGACGTGCAACGCATACCGCGCTCACAGACACGGATCAGAGTCACCATAACCCGGTCAAACCCGTATTTCTGGACCCGTGCGACCACCTCGCACCTGGCTGGCGTGTGCACCGTGGCGGACACACAAACAACACTCATACAGGGGGGCTGGGTCATAGATCTTCCTCTTCCGAAGTGAGTCACGCCGCACGCGACGATGGTTTTGTGTGCAGGTTCGACCATGAGGTTCGACGAAGTTCGACCGTTGTGGGTCGATACGAACGGAACGGCCAACGGGCGTTAATATCTTAAAAACGGTTATAATCTCGAACACCCACGGATGAGTTACTGAGTACTGAGAAGACCCAAGACACCAGTTCACAGCTTCTCACATATTGAGTGCATAACTTCGCTGATCATCATACCAATGACACGATTAACATATCACTGTGCCCATCGACATAAGGCTGGCACAGTTAAACCTGCATCTGAGCGCCACCCGCCACGACGATCGACCTGCGATCGACTCAGTAGAGCGTTCATATAGCTCATCTCAAGATGGCAGCACTCACGCCGTCCTCGTCAATGCCATCTTCAGCAGTGCCGGTCTCTCTTCTGCTCGATCCCCACTCTTTCAATGCTCTTCCAAACACCTCGAGTTGCTCAAATTCGAGCTTCGAAGTATCTCGAATCTCCTCTTCCTCATCCGAGTCGAGCGCGCCTCCCATGGCGATGATCTCCTGCACGGATTTCATCTTATGCTTCACAACGGCCTGCATCGCCTCCTTGGACGCTCCTGCGCCCACAAAGTCGCTGACAATCTGCATCAGTGTGTCGCTCTTCACAGACGCGTCCTTGTCAGTGTTACCACCTAATGCCATGTACGCAGCCAGGAGCTGCCGCTGCCTTCGCTCAGTCTCGGCATGTATCCGTCGCATTTCGACAACCTCGAGGAAACGAGGCAGCGTGATCACGCCTTCGCTATCAGGATCTGCCATCTGCATCAATGGAAACAGCTCCTTCGACGGTACCTCCTCTCCAAGAGACTCTGCGAGGGCAGTGCGGAGCTCGCTTGCCTTCATCACCGGCCCGCTGACTTCGCCCTCGCCGTGCTCTGAGCGCGCCGCTTGCAAGACGGCCAGCATCTTACCTTTTAGGCGGCGACTCCCGAACACGGCGGCGGGATCCATCGGCGCGGCGCCGCCGCCTCGCGCGTTACGGTCCTCCCATGGCTTCCGATTCCGAAAAGTTGTAGTTCGAAACTCGAAACACACATACGCCTTACGCCACGCACCGGGTCAGGGACCGCCCCGGTTGGAAGGTTATAGACCGCTGAAGGGAAGCCTTTGAACGCGACCGCCCAGCGCCGCGACGTGCCACCGCTTGCTTCGCACCGCTAACCGAACGCCAATGACGCGGATGCGGGCATGCGCATCGACTATACTCAGTTTTCAGTCTAAATTCGATGATTCGTTGCGGTTGATGTACATTAAGAAGGTAGAAGCGTTTTCACACGAGTTCACAGCTCCGGCGCTGGTCTTTGAGTCTGGCCCGTACCGGATATTCACACATTACGCGGTGCCCGGGAATCCCCCGGTGCAGCGTTCGGTTCTCCCGACACGCTTCCTAGCCGTTCTCTACGTGGAGCGAGCTGAGGAGCGTCCTTCAATCTGCAAAATACGGCACTGGCTCGACATAGTTAGGAGGGAAGTAGCCCGTCTCACCTCGCGAGTTCTGCGAGCATTTCGGAGCACACACGCAGATGAGCAGCAGGCAGCGAGGAGAGGGCCGGTACGTGGACCTGAGGTCGAGGGATCGCGCCGATACGCCAGATACGCACCGAACCAAAGAACCAGCCGGCCTCCTCCTTTTCCTTCAACATGAGCTCTCCGGCGCTGAACGAGATCATGCGCGGGTCATTCGAGATATAATCGCCGATGGCCCGCACCTGCTCGCCGTGCGGCGGTGCTCGCAGCGGTGGTGGGGCGGGAGGCCGCGCGGCGTACGACGGCTGCGGAGGCGGCGCCGCCGCTGCGCACGGCGGCTGAGGCGGCGGCGCGGCGTACGACGGCTGCGGAGGCGGCGCCGCTGCGCACGACGGCTGAGGCGGCGGCGCGGCGTACGGCGGCGGCGGCGGCGGCTCAGAGTATGAGGGCTGCGGAGCTGGAGGTGGCGCTCCGTAGTAGGCGGCGGGCGCGTGGGGCAGATACGAAGCGAGAGGTTTGGCTTCGACAGGCGAGGCGAGCGCCTCAGTACGGAGCGTCTGGCGTGACATCTGGCGCGCCTCGGCGTCGAGCAGCGTACCCTCGTGCGTGAAGGCGCTCAAGGATCGCATGCCCTCGCTCATCTGTGCGTGGAACCTTTGCTGGAACTCGAGCAGGTGCAGCAGAGGGGCGTTGGCAAAGTCCCACTTCTCAGCGATCAGTGCGGCCAGCCGCGCGATCAGCTCGTTTTTGCAGTTCCAGTGGTCCGCCTCGCGCTCGCGCAGCTTCTCGGCGTTGCGCGGGAGCTTGGCCGCATCCTTGGGTGGACGAAAAGTGAGCTCATCCACCTTGCGGCGGTAGTACTCAAAGTCGAGCTTCTTCTTGAGGTGCTCGGCATGCAGCTTCTTGATGCCCTCGATCTCCCCGAGGTAGCCCGCGAGCGGCTGCAGCACCTTGCTCGTGAACTGCACCTCGAGTGAGCGCTGCCCGCTCTTGTTGACCTCCTTCCAGACGGCGGCGGACTGCCTCGCCGGCTCGGTGCCCACCGCACCCGGCTCTACCAGATACTCGCCGAACTTGGCCGCCAGCTGCTCGCTACTGCGCAACATGTCGACGAGCGACTTGGCGTACGCCTCGCACATCTGCTTGAGCCCCAGCATCTGGCGCTCCACTTGAAGCACCTGCTCGTACTGCCCGTCGAGCCACGCGTCGTCCGAGCTCCCCGTTGGCCGTCCGAGCCCAACAGTGGCCGCCGCCACCTGCTTGGTACGCCGCCAGCCATCCTTGACCGAAAGCGTCGCCTTCTCGAGCCCCAACGTGTCGGCGCTGTCATCCTCCTCATAGCCGGCGGGTCGTTCCCACGAGGTCTCCCCGGTTTTCTTGTTGAAGTAGTACGGCGTGCCCTCTGGTGAAGATACCATTCTCCATCCGTTGGGCAGCTTCCCGATGCCCGCAGTTGTGGGCACGCTTGGGATCACTGGCTTCACCTTCACGGCGAGCGCCGCCGTGGACTTGCCCGAATCTTCGCTTCCGGCCACCACCGGACGCTCCCAGCTCGTCTCCCCACTCGCAGCGTGGAAGTAGTAGGTCCTGCCATCCGCAGCGGTGGCCTCCTTCCACCCACTCGGGAGCCCACCCGCGCCGCGCATGAAGCTCGGACGCGGAAGGCTGGACAACATGAGAGTTTCTTCACACTAGTTTGTGACGCACGCGCTGTGAATGCTTCTCTTCGGGGGGATTGCTTCGCGACCACACGCTGTGCAATCGGCCGTACTGAGTCGTGGGTCGTTGAAAGAGACGGTGCTCGTCAATATGAAAAAACTCAAAACGAGCAGTTTTCTACATGAGGTTCTGTGCGCGGACGGGCCGTCCTTCACGACGCTCGACGAGAACATGATGGCACTGCGACACGCCAACCGCATCATCACCCAGAAGGCGCTAAATGGCATCAGTCGACGCCATGCCTCCATTGCCATAATCTCGGCTGAGGCGCACGTAGCGGCGCTCAAGGTCGACGATCCGCTGCTCCTGCGCATGCAGGGCTTCATCGATGGTAAGTGGGTTGACGCAGACAGTGGCGCGACACTCGAGGTCCTCGACAAGGCCACGTTGCAGGTGATCGGCACAGTGCCGGAGATGGGCCGCGCCGAAACGCGGCGCGCTATAGAGTCCGCCGCGGCGGCGTGGCACGACTGGGCGGCCCTCACGGGCAAGGAGCGTGGAAAGGTCTTGCGCAGGTGGTACGAGCTCATCGTGAAGCACGAGATGGACCTGGCGCGCATCATGACGGCCGAGTGCGGCAAGCCGCTCGCCGAGTCGCTTGGTGAAATCCGCTACGGCTCCGCCTTTGTCGAGTGGTTCGCCGAGGAGGCGAAGCGCTCGTACGGCGAGTGGATTCCGCCCGACCGCGCGAAGAACCACATCGTGGTGATCCAGCAGCCGATCGGGCCGGTGGCGGCGGTGACGCCGTGGAATTTCCCGAGCGCGATGGTCACGCGCAAAGTCAGCCCGGCGCTCGCCGTTGGCTGCCCCGTCGTCATCAAGCCGTCGGAGCTCACTCCGTACTCGTGCCTCGCTCTCGTCGAACTCGCCAACCGCGCAGGCATGCCCCAAGGCATCCTCTCGGTCGTGGTGGGCTCGGCACAAAGCACGCCGCTCATCGGCGACGAGATGTGCACGCACCCGGCCGTGCGCAAAGTCGCCTTCACCGGCTCGACGGCAGTGGGCAAGCTGCTCGCGAGCAAGGCGGCGTCGACGGTCAAAAAGGTGGCCCTCGAACTTGGCGGGAACGCTCCGCTCATCGTCTTTGACGACGCAGACCTCGATGTGGCAGTCAAAGGCGCGATGGCCGCCAAGTTTCGCAACGCGGGCCAGACATGCGTGTGCGCCAACCGTATCTTCGTGCACGAGGCCGTGTACGAGACCTTCGCCTCGAAGCTGACCGCCGCGGTGAGTGCCATGACCATAGGGTTCGGCACCGCGAACGGTGTCGTCATCGGGCCGCTTGTCAACGCGCGCGCTGTCGACAAGGTACACCGGCACGTGAGCGACGCAGTGAGCAAGGACGCTCGCGTCCTGACGGGCGGCACGCGGCTACCCGAGCTCGGTCCGGGCTTCTACGCGCCCACGGTGCTCGCGGACATGACGCCCAATATGGCGCTCTTTTCCGAGGAGACCTTTGGGCCGGTGGCGGGCCTCTTCAAGTTCTCGTCCGAGAAGGAGGTCATCCAGCTCGCCAACGACACGCCCTACGGGCTCGCGGGCTACCTGTTCACAAAGGACCTCGCGCGCGCGTGGCGTGTGTCGGAGGCGCTCGAATTCGGCATCATCGGCGTCAACGAGGGCATCATCTCGTCGGAGGTGGCGCCCTTTGGCGGCGTCAAGGAGAGCGGGCTCGGCCGCGAGGGCTCGCACCATGGCACCCTGGAGTTTTGTGAGCCCAAGTACATTCGGATGGGCATCGATTACAAGTCGTGATTCTTGTTTGAAAACGAGTGAGTTCACAGCTTCCGTTAAATGGCTTCACACCTTCAGGGTCGCGGCCTGTGGGCGCGAATTTCGCGCTGAGGGCGCCGTCGACGCTTCACAATGGCTCTGCCTTGGGTAGAGAAGTACCGCCCGAAGAGCGTCGACGAGGTGTCTCACCAGGGCGACGTGATCGGTTCGCTGCGAAAAGCGATTGAGGAGAAGAATCTGCCACACCTCATCTTCTATGGGCCTCCAGGTACCGGCAAGACGTCCACCATCCTTGCGGCTGCACGGGAGCTCTTTGGCAAGGATTACCGCTCTCGTGTGATGGAGCTCAACGCGTCGGACGAGCGCGGTATTGCGGTCGTGCGTAACAAGATCAAGTCGTTCGCGCAGGTGGCGGTCTCGTCGCAAACGGATCGTTCGGGCGTGGACGCGCCCCCGCCGTACAAGCTCATCGTGCTTGATGAGGCGGACTCTATGACGACGGACGCGCAATCGGCGCTGCGCCGGACGATGGAGACGTACTCGAAGGTGACGCGCTTCTGCATCATCTGCAACTACATCTCGCGGCTGATCCCGCCAATAGCCTCGCGCTGCGCCAAGTTCCGATTCAAGGCGCTTCCTGCAGAGGCCATGATCGAGCGGTTGCGGTTCATTTCCGATCAGGAAGGCGTCGAGATCGCGCCCGAGGGTCTCGTCGAGCTGATGCGCCTCTCAGAGGGCGACATGCGCCGCGCCATCCAGATGCTTCAGTCGCTGCACCAGCTGCATGGCGGGCGCATCGAGCCGCAGGCAGTGCTCGACATCTCGGGCGCCCTCCCCGACGACAAGATCGTCAAGGTCTTTGAGACGTGCAAGGGGCAGAATTTTGATGCGATGCAGCAGCTCGTATCTGACACGCTCGCCGACGGCTACCCGGCCGCACAGGTCGCCGCGCAGATGCTCGATTACCTCGTGGGGGAGGGGCCGATCGCGAGAGCCATGAGCTCGGCTGCCAAGGCCAAGATCGCCGTGCAGCTGGCTGAGGTGGACAAGCAGCTCATCGACGGTGCCGACGAGTACATGCAGCTGTGCAATCTGCTCGCATTCACGATGCGCATGATGCGCACGTGAGACGCGCATGCATGCCGGTGAACGTCAACGGATTCCCACCTTCGCGTGGAGCTGCCGGCGGAGAGGTGCAGCGGATAACAGTGCGCGCCGGCCCTGAGAGGTCGCCATCGGAACACAACCAGAGTACAATTGTAGCTGCACCGGCGCTGTGGCCATTGGGAAGCACCCGTAATGCGCTGCTTCGGGCATCTAGGAAGGTCCCACACACCAACCCAACGTAACACACCATCCCAACGCGTTCGCACAGCGAAAGAAAATTTCGCTCTGCTCTGGAGCA
>JWZX01002375.1:0-12648 GCA_001275005.1 Chrysochromulina tobinii | reverse complement strand
TTAGCAGGGACCGGGATGTCGCGCTCACCAGGCTGCCGTTTGTGTAGTTTGATGAACCGCCAATCAACCAACGCGACCAAGTTTACAGTGCCGATTTTGCCGTCGTCGCGAGCGCCTCATGGGGGGTACAACAGGGGTACTGTACAAGCCCCCTTTGGCCTGTGCGAGTGCACATGGCATACTTGCCACGGCAGTCTGCGACATCCTGAAGGCGGCAAAGGCATTCGCCGGGAAGATGGCCTCGGTGGCGGCCGATGTAGCCCTCGAACGCTCACTCCGTGATACTGCAGCCGGCACAGCCGAGGCTGCGCACGGGTGTGAGATTCCGACAATAGATTTGGCCGGAGATGAGGCCGAAGTGGCCACTGCCATCTGGGATGCGGCAAAGACAGTCGGATTCTTTTCGGTAATCAACCACGGAATTGATGCCGCGCTCATCGACAGCTGCTTCGATTCTTCCGCGGCCTTCTTCGCCCGAGACCTGGATGCCAAAAAGGCGGCATCGCCCTTTGCGCCCCAATTGAACAGTGGCTACGAGTACATGAGCCAGGTGAGACCATCCACCGGCACCGCCGACCAGAAGGAGTCGTTGCAAATCACAGCGAGGGTGGGGTGTATGGAGGGCCGGTGGCCGACCGAACCTGCGAGCCTCGAGCCCGATGTGCGCGCGCTCATGGCCGCGTCGTATGCCCTCGCAAAGTATCTGCTGGATGTAATGGAGCCGCGCTCTTGTCCACATTTGGCACGCGGTACGCTTTCGGGCAGCCATCATTTGTGGTCAGACGACGGCCAGTGCACGTTGCGTCTGCTCCACTACCCGCCGACGCAGCCCCCAGATTGTCGCGACCCAATGCTGTGGCGTGCAGGTCCCCACACTGATTGGGATTGTCTCACGCTGCTCTTCCAGCGGCCAGGCAACGAGGGCCTCGAGTGCGCGGCCAATCCACGAGCGGGCTCGAGTGGCGGTTGGGTGGCTGTCGACCCGGTGCCGAGCGGCATCGCGGTCAACATAGGAGACATGCTCTCGCGCTGGAGCAGCGGACGTCTTCTCTCCAACCTTCATCGAGTCCGGATGCCAACTGCCGCGGAGTGCAGCCCGCCGCGCTCACGCTTCTCCATGGCCTTCTTTATGCAGGCGGACAAAAGCGCTCTCATCGCATCAGGCGATGAGCAAGAGGACATCACCGCGGGCGACTACATTCTCGGGCGCATCAAGTCGAATTATGCCAAGTGATGCCGGCGCCAAAGAGAAGCGCTCAAGCGCACACACGCGCGCGCGCCACGACCCTCTCGAGCGTCGCCGCGTCCGGGTCCACCCGTCGACGCACGACTTAGGGTGCATGAATGCATGATGGGGGCCTCGAGCCGTCAGCCGTTGAGCGTGACTGTGCACACAGCGGTATACGAGTAGTAACAGTACATGAATCGTCATACCTGCGTCGTCCGCCGCGCTGACTTGTGGGTTACGTTACTCGCGACTTACTCGTTATACTTACACACCGATTCACACCCTACCCGGGGCCCGTACAGGCTCTACGAAGCTCTACGGCAGTACCCCACTCCAGCACCACTGACCACTCCGCCAGCCATTCTCGCCCGCAGCCGGCCGGCAGGCGGCGCAGAGGGCGGAGGCGCCGGCGGGCGGCGAGGCGCGGGGCGCGGCGGCGACGGCCGCACGCGAGTCCCGCGAGAGGCGAGTACGCAGTACCGGGCGGCTATGGATCGCGCGAAGATAAATAGTACTGGTCGCGATACTGTAATACACGTAAGTCGTAACGTAATGCCGGACCCCATGCAACGCGTAAGAGTAAGTTCGATATGCGGCCCGCATATGCGCATACCGATCGGATAGCCAAGCAGATGCGGCACCCTATCAATCATGGCCATGGCGCATAACCCCTTCGGAACCGAACTTCCGAAGGTGCCAACACAATCAGATACATCACCAACCTCGCCTTTTGTGTTGCCCCACGGGCTGAGCCCTGGGTCTACCCCGCACAGCATGACCTCATGAGCCGCTGTAAACCGTACGTAATCTGCTCAAATTCATGCCGCACTGGGCTTCACAACGGCTGTGGCGAAAGCGCGCCGATCTTGCGCGCCAAGTGCGCCTTCTTGGCGTCCACGGTATGATGAGCAGGCAAGTGCGCCTTCTTAGTAGCCATCTCCTTTTCAAAGTAAGGCTTGTTCGTCTGCTCGTCCCTAGGGTCGAAGAACTCATCTCCCATGTCCACCGACTCGTAGTTCACGTCTGGGCTCTTTGCCAACTGACCGCCTGCGGGTCGCGTACTGTGAAGCATGTTCACCAGCTCCACGCAGTCGTTCTTCAGCTCCTCGCTCGCGACGGACTTGGCGCCCAGCTTGAACAGCCGCTTCGGCCCGATCACAGACAGAGATTGCACCTCTGTCTCTGCCATGCTCTCCATCGCCACCATGAAGGTCTGGTTGACGACGGCGAGCACGTTCTGCGTCGAGGCGAAGACCTCACCAAAGCGTACCATGACGTTGGGCGTGTCCGCGTTTACGGAGATCATGTCGCCACGCATGATCCCCTTGGTGGCGACACAGCGGAGGAGCGACATGGCCTGCGACGATGTCATCTGTGGGTAGAGAGAGAGCGCCTGCAGGTACGCGCCCGCCACGAAAGGTGCGGCCATCGAGGTGCCTGACATCTGTGCCGTGCCATCATTGGAGCCCACGAGCGCATACGCTGCCGTGATGCTCATGCCGGGCGCTGCAAGGTCGACACACCGGCCGTACGACGAGAAAGAGGTCAAAGTATTCGACTCGTCGATGGCGGCGACGGTGGTGGCGGCGACGACGGCGGAAGGCGTGGTGGTGCAGGAGTCGGTGTGGGAGTTGCCCGCGGCCACGACGACCGGGATATGATGCAGCGTCGTGCGCTTCACCGCCTCGTTGAGCGGCGTGTCCTTCTCGCCGCCGAGGGAGAGCACCACGACCCCCGGCATGTATGGTTTACGAGCCCTCGCGTCCTCAACGATCATCTCGAGCGCCTTCACGACGAGCGAGTCCTGTGCGGTCGAGGTGCACGAGAGCCCCTGTACCACCACCAGGCTCGCCTCCTTGGCCACGCCGTACTTGCACCCGACGGCAATCGACGACGTGTGCGTGCCGTGCGCATCGCAACCGTGCCCAGGCCACGTGTACGAGTTGCGAGTGTGTACCGTATCGCCCTTGACCGCATTCGCATTGATCATCGTCGCCTGGCTCATCGCCGTCGCCTGCTGGTCGTCGTAGATCACATTCTTCCGGTCCAGCGCCTCGCCCGTCACGTTGCCGCCGAAGACCCATTGCGTCGCGCAGTTGACCTGGATCTCCTTGTCCTCGGAATGCTCGTCCGGGCAGCCCATCGACCATCCCCTGAGAATGCGCGAGCCTCGGTTCGTGGCGCAGTTGGCAAACTCGTGGTGCGTCATCTGCACGCCCGTATCCACGCTGTACAGGATCGTGTTTTTGCCCGTCGCCGCCCCGTAGACGTACTCGTCCGTGATGTGACCGCTCGCGAATGTCTCGGGGGCTGATACCCCCAGCATACCCCCGAGCGTCGAGCCATGATAGAGACCCCAGTTGGCGGGCGCTTCCTGCGTGCCGCTGAGCGTGCTGATTTGATGTGAGCTCACAAGCTTCGACGCCGCCTTGGACGGTGACCCCTGCGCCTGTAACAGGTCGTGCTCGTGGTCGACCTTATGAAAGCAATCGGCATGCACCGCCTTGACTCCATGCTGCTGGCCATCCTTCATCATCTGCTCGAGCGTTCGGGCGCTCAGGCGCGCGGAGATGGCACGGATGGTGTGCGGCGACGAGAACACGTGCCCAAAGCTGTCTGTCGCGTGCGCGTTGCTCCGCAGGTGCTTCATGAACTCCTCCGGTGTCTTCTGACTGCGGCCGTAGAGTGTGATAATCACGCCCGAGTGGCCGTGCGAGCACAATGTCTTCGACGTCTCATAAGCATCGTACAGCCTCTGGTGGTGCGGAGAGCGCTCCGAGTACGGAGAGCCCCCCACTGGTGCCGCCGCGGCCACGATCCCAAGAAAGGCCGCCGCGTAGGCCATGGCGTAGAGCCTCCACGACCTAAATTAGGTTCGCTTTCCTTTTCCCTCTCAAGACTCTTTTGCGACCTAAGATCGGGTGCAGCGCAGGTACAGGTGCAGTGTAGGTGGTGAGTCCATGCGGAGAAATCCATGCGGAGAAAGAAAGAGAGCCCAAGCTACTGGGCAATTGTCGTATCGTACTCACGGACTATGACTAAACGTCTGTCATCTACGTATTGTTCTATTGTACATCAGAATGATCGGATTAGCGGCGTTCTAGCCATCACCCGCGCCCGTGGCAGTGAGCTTCTGCCAGAACTGGTGCGTCTCTTCAATGACACTCATGGTGTATTCCTTGCCCACCGCCTTCTCAAACAGCCCAAAGGAGTTCTGCGGCTTGCCGTCAATGACCTTGTAATTACGAAGCCACTCGCGCAAGGAAGAGATGTACCCAGGCAGCACGCGCTCGACGTCCTCGATGTCGTTGAGCTGCTGTGAGAGCGAGTCCTCCACGTTGATGCAGATCACCTTCCAGTCCGTCTCGCCATCGTCGATCATCGCGAGGCAGCCGAGCACCTTGACCTTGGTCACAGAACCCGAGCGCAGGATGCGCGTCCCAATCTCGATCGCGTCGATCGGATCATTGTCGCCGGCGAAGCCCGTGTCCGGCGTCGTGTGCTTCGGATCCTCCCACGTCTGCGGGAAGGCGCCGTAGTTGAAGCACATGTCGCCGTGCTTGTACTCGCGAAGCTTGCCGTTCTTCACGTCCTGCTTGATTGGGTTGAAGGCCTCGCCTGTCGCGATCTCGAACTTGGCGCGTGAGAACTTTGGGATCTCGGTGATCATGTGTAAGTGCCCGTCCGAGCTGAAGAGCGGGATGTCGTGCCACGGAGAGATCTGCTTCAGCTGGCCGGCGTCGTTGTAGTGGAAGTGCACGCGGAAGTCGAGCGAGTGGGGCTGGCCGGAGGCCGCGGTCGTCAGGTGCTTGATGTCGAATGGAGACGAGAGTCTCGTCATCACTTTTGAACACGCGTTTGGTCGGCCGTCTCCATCCGCTCCCCTTCCAACTGTGGGGAACTGAAGAGCTTCTGTGGGGAACTGAAGAGCTTCTGTGGGGAACTGAAGAGCTTCCGCCACGTGCTTGGCGAGCTGCGCCGCCTCTGGCGCCACCGAGGTAGGAGCACCTTCGACGAGCCACCTCTGCTGCTCGCGCAGCGTTCGCTCCTCCCGGAGGAGGTGGACAATCTCGTCGAGACCCCGTCGGGCGCGCACCAGCTCCGTCGCTGCCTGCGCGCCGACGGACCAGCTGCCCTCCTCCGTGGCGGGAAAGACGACCTCGGCGAGCCTCGAATGGATCCGTTCCCAGCCGCGCTCCAAGTAGCCAAGCTCGCGCTCGTGTAAGAGCGCGAGCCGCTGCGCGACCATGCCTTCGAGCTGTGCGGCCGTGCGCCCCAGATGACCCTCCGCCAGGTCAACGCGGGACACCATGCGAGCCGCCTCCGCCTGCAGTGACTCGAGCGCGGCGCGCTGCTTCTCGGCCGTCCGCCGGACCTCATCGTGCTCATGCGCCCATTGGTCGGCCGCGAGTGCCAGCGCCGTATCGAGCGCACCAACGGTCTCGTCAGCCTCTGCCAGCGCGACGGTGAGTGCGTGCGCATGCATGCTCTGCTCGAGATATTGCCTCCTCCACTGCTCCGCCCGTTGCGCACCCTCGGTGCGTTGGGCCTGCCGCCAGTCCGCTTGCCACGTGGAATAGGCCATCAGCAGCCGCGGGCGCTGAAGCCGGCTCTGCGCGGCGCGAAGCAGGCGGCGTTGACGAGCCGCGTGATGAGCCGCGTCCCCCGCCTGTGTGGCCCACGCAATCCAGGCACTCGCGAGGCCCTCAGACTGGAAGCGGCGAAGGTTCCGGGTGCCCATCTGCTCCCGCCGTCGCTGCAGCTCCCGATCTCGCTGCTCCTCCCGATCTCGCTGCAGCTCCCGATCTCGCTGCAGCTCCCGATCTCGCTGCTCCTCCGCCCCTCGCTGTGCCGCTCGCCAGAGCGAGGCATCCGTTGCATCCGTGACCTGCAGCGCACGTAGCTCGGCAAGCTCATCGAGGGTCGCTTTGTGCTGCGCGCGCTCGTTGGCGAGCGTGCTCTCGTGCTGCAACTCAAAGGCGCTCAGGAGCTGCGACCACGTGTCACGCGCCGCTTCATGCTCCGCCTTCTGGCGTGCAAGCCTCTCTTCAAGTTCACAAGTTTCGTCCACGAAGGCCCTGTGCGCGGGACGCCAGCGTGCCTCGGCCTCCTCGCGCGCGCTCGCTGCGCGCGCCTCGGCTTCCGCCGCGCGTGTGGCCGCGCGGGCGGCCTCGAGTCGCGCGGCTTTGAGGTCTTGACGGCATGCAACCAAGTCCTCCGTCAAGCGCTGCTCACGACCCCATGCTGCCCGCGCCGCCTCTTTCGCCTCCGCATGCGCCGCCTCCCGCGCAGCTGCCTCGCCCTCGACGCGGTGGCGGCGTGCGTCCTCGTCCCGAGCGCGCTCGAGCAGCTCGGCCTTGGCCTGCGCCTTCGCAGCCACCGCCGCGAGCTGCTGCTGCTGCTGCCGCGACTCGAGCTCCCACAGCTCGCGCCACGCCCGACGCCACTCGTCCAAGCTCGCATCGTTGGCTTCCTGCATCCGCTGTGCGCCAGCGAGCCGCTCGAGTACAGTCGCGTGCTCCACTTGCAGCTGCATCAGCTCCGTCCGTAGGCGCTCCTGCTCTATCAACGAGCTCGAGGCGGCATCGCTCGCGCCGGACGCCTTCTTCTTTTTGGACGTTGAGGCGCGCGCAGAGCGGCCCGTGGAGGGACTGCTGGACCAGGAAGCGGACGCTTCAGGGGAGCGGCCGAAGTCTGCAGGCTTGGCTGCCACCATTTTTACATCCCCAAATCGAGTCAATCCAGTTCACGTTCACGTTCACGTTAAATTGCCATCTCGGCAAGACGCACGACCACAGGTCCCGTGGAGACACAACGTGGAGGGCGCAGAGAGCGGCGCACCCACACACACAACCACAACCAACCAAGGCGCCACACTCACACACATGGACACCGGATCGAACAAACACGAAGAAGAGGCGGGAGTGTCAAGGGGTGACGGAGAGGTCCCGAGGGGGACACCTCTCGCGGTCACAAACCTTGCCCGCGCGAACGTATAGAGGGAAGTCCGCCACGCTTGCGCCCGGGCCCCTCTCCGTGAGGCTGGCGCGGGGCACCGCCCGTCCGCGCAAGAGGCTGCGCCGAGCTTCGACCTCGCCGACGCCCTCGCTCCAGACCCTTTCCAGCAGTGTCTATTCCCAAGTGAGTCCCACCTGCCGCCACTGGCTTATCGCCTCCGGAGTCGGCGGGCGCCTCATCGCTATCCGAGTCGAACAAGGTGGGAGCTCGTGAGTCACGCCTGGCGCCTCGGCGAGAAGACCCTGCCCTTCGCTTAGCCGGTCTTTCCGCGGCTGGCGCGCGCGGCTCGTGAAGTCGTGCCGCTTTAACCCTGGGTGGGGGTTGGGCCGCCTGGGGGATGACGCCGCCGGGGGAGCAAGCAGCGCAGAGGTCAAGTTGGCAAATGTCGCACTGATAGATCCACGTGCCTGTGCGCAGGAGTCTGCGGCACCCGCCGTCGCATTTCCGCTGGAGATGGAAGGGAGGCGTGACGACGCGGAACAGCATGCTGTGCGATCGGGGGCATCGAATTCGCCCGCGGAAGACTCCGGCCTCTAGGTCGTCATGTTCGACGCACACAAGGCATATGTCGATGTCACACCCGTGTCCCTCGCACATCCACCGAAGGTCGCCCCGCTCTATAGAGCGCCCACATGGGCCGTTGCATCTCGCCTGAAAACTATGGGGGCCACCTCGAACAGGCGCAGGCACAAGGAGGTGGCCTCGGGTGCACACGAAGGGCGGCGGGGTTGGTGCAACGGAGGCAGGGGCAGCTTGCGGTGATGGTTCGAATGGCCTATTCTGATTGCAGCGGCGGTCGTCATCCATTGCGGCGATGGTAGCGTCGATGGTGGAGCGCATAGGTCGAGTCACTGCGACAGACGCACGGCGCGCCGCTTCCTCCAAGTTGTCTGCTGCCTCGCGCGCAGCCCTAGCTTTTTCGCACCGTTGGGCATGGGCCGCCGCTCGCGCCGCCTTAGCCTCTTGTTTGCGTTGGCGGGCTCGAAGGGCCGCCTGTTGGGCTGCCTCCACTCGAGCTCGTTTACGCCGCTCAATGGTAGGGTCAAATCCGGCGTGGCGCAGCCACACCAGCTTCCGCCGGTGCGAGCCTGCGATGGCGAGGAGCTCGTCTTCGAGGGCGCGGAGCTTTCCTGCAAGGGCCGTGAGGAAGTTGATGTAGTCGTCCCACAGGTCATATGCGCGGCAGCCCGCATCGTGACCTCCCTGCCGATCAGGCTCGCTGGTTGGCACTCCGGGCACGCGGGGTGGCCTGTCAAGCACAACTGGGCCTGCCATGGTAGTCCACAGCCTGAGTGCCCGGAAGGCGCGCCGAACTAAGCAGGCCCCGTCCCACGTCTCCCGCATGCCACGTGATGCCGTCCACCCGGAGCGCGGAGCCGGCCGCTGAACAACTACGTCATGGCCACGGTGGCTGACAACGACAGTGCGAACGGCGTTAACTTTGGTCGAGGGGCCTAGTTTCGCTACGTTCGCCGCTTGCCGCCCTTCTCGAAGAATGGCCGAGACCCATTTGAGAAACCCTCGGCCGTAGCCCAGCGCCAGGGACCGCGCAGCCTCTTTGGACTCGAGTACCCGTGGAGCTCGGGGTGTGTCGGGGAGGCCAAGCATGAACCGAAGTGCGGCATGCTTTTCCCTCGGCCCAAGGGAATGGGCTTGACCGGAGAGCGCCGCGAGCGCGTAACGCGCTTGAGAGGTACCAAAGTCACTGAGGCGTTGAGAGAGCCAACCTTCGGCCTGCGACCTGTACGTGCTTGACTCACCAACGGCACACGTTGTGAGAGCGTGCCATCGAGATTGAGGGGCTCTCGCCGGGAGAGGTCTCCATAGACCAGGAACTGTGATGTCACGTGCCATGAAGCAGCCATGACAGGGGCACGGTGCGTGCACCTGACACCACCACTCCCAACCCCCCTTTTGCGCTCGATATTCGCGAGCGCGTCCTATCTGTGCCGGTCCGGGTAGAACACGCTCACACAGCCCGTCTCCCATGCGGTCCGCCAGAAGGCCACACCGATCCGCTCGCGCGTCCATGATGGACGCGTGGGTAGCCTCGGTGAGCAGCTTCGCCCGGACTAAGTGACGACAGAACAACGGCCAGGTGTTCTCATTCTCGAGGAGTGTGTACGAGGAAGCAGCCGCCAGCTTAGCCGCCATGACGGCAGCGCAGAAGTCAAATGCCGTGCGACCCACGCCCCGCTTGACCCCAGCGATACGGCACTTGGCGTGAGTGGAGGGCATAAGGTCCAGATGAAGAAAGGGGGCGGTGAGCATGGACGTTGCCACGGCGTCCGCCGCCTCGTTGGGCGTAACGCCAGTGTGACTGTGAACGTGCACGTACAAGACCGCCCGGTGTCGTTGTTCAAGCACCGCCAAATTGCCCAGCTCCTTGTCTCGATATCGGGCCGCTTGAGAGGAGACAGTGCGCCCCGGAAAGGCGTGTCCAGCCTGCATGCCGCTGAGGCAGTCCGTGACAATGACTGACACCGTGTCCGCCGTGCCCGCGAGATGATCATGGAAGGCAGCGAGTTCGGCCTCGTAGGAATGCCTCTCAAAATTGTCTGCACAGACGTCGAGTTGCCCACCGAGCGTTAAGCTACCCATGACCTCCAAAGAGACCGTGTCGCAAGCTCTGCCCACGTGCTTTTCCCCTGAGTCCGCATCAATCTTCTTGGAGCCATCCGTGGCAACAAAATGAGTAACGGGGTACTCTGCCTCAATCTTCAGGAGTTTGTCGAAGACAAACCGGCACTCCTCCGCTTTGACAGGTTTGTTTGCACGCTCACACACAGTCAATCCAGTCATGTCAAGTCAAGTCAAATCTACAGGGAAGTCTGTCCGGCGGTCTTGTCTGTCTTGTCTTGTCTTGACTTGACTTGCTTAACATGACTCTTGTCCTTCCCACACGCCCCAGGGTTCACTTCTGGTTCTCCCTCATCGCGGCGCCCTCCTCCCTGCCCGAGGAAACGCACACCGTAGTGCCGCTCGCGCGCGATCCGGGCTAGCCCCGCATGCCAATCGTGCGTTCGTTTGATGGCATCGAGCTCGAAACTGAGGGCGAGCCCGGGCCCGCAACACGCCGGCTTACCCCCGAGGTCATGAACGCGCTTCGGCGCCGGCGGACGGGCGTGGCGCGCGGGGTCAGCAGGCCTCTCCGGCGGACTGAGGATACGACGGAGGATGAGGAGCTCGACGAGCTCGATGATGAGCTCGATGATGAGCTCGATGACGACCTCGACGATGATCTCGAAGACTCGGACGACTCGGACGACTCGGGCGACTCGGACGACGTGGGTCAGAGGCGGCGGCGACGACGGTACAAGGATGATGGGTCGGTGATGTCCGTGCTCTTTGACTGCTGTGGAGCTCGCTGCCTTGGCGCCTTGTGCATGTTGGTAATGGCGGGCGGCATCGCAAGCTTCGCCATCACATACGGCGTCATCAAGGCAAAGTCATACGAAGAGCTCGTCACTCCGATCCGCATCGCCAAGCAGCGCTGGATCAATAAGAAGCCCACATCTGCAGACGACGGCTTCATCCTCTTCGACCGCGACGCCGACGGCATCATCGACCAGCGCGACCTCAAGGTGGTTGCCAAGCTTACGACGGGCGAGACGCCGCCCGACGACGCGCTCCAGGCCTACATTCGGCACGGCGACCTCGACGGCGACCTGGCGCTCAACGAGACGGAGTATCTTCTCTTGCTTGCCGCGGAGCGCGCGAGTGGCAAGGGATTTCTGGAGTGGCAATCGCAGCCGCAAGGGGAAGATAAGGAGGTCAATAAGGAGGGAAAGTTTAAGTGAAACAAGAGACGCCGTCGAGCTCTTTGCGTGTGCGCGCGCGCGCGCGCGCCGCGCCTGTCCAGAAAAGTTGCCTTTCTCGACCGCGCCATCGTGGGCTCCCAATCCGAAACTCGTCTCATCGACGCGTGAAACAATTTTTGGAGACTTTCGCCTCCTGTGGTGCTGTCAGTCCCTCTGGTTTTTCCGCAGCGGAACCAGACTGGATGGCTCCCAAACCGCCGCTCAAGGCCGCGGCGAAGGCTTCGGCTTTGGCGACAAACAAAGAACCTGCAAGCAGCTCAAAAACAAAAACGGACTCGGCGAGGAGTGAGCAAAAGGGTGCGAAGCCGTCATCGGCCGGGGCCGCGAAGGCATTGAAGCCGCCGCCGGCCGAGGCTGCGAAGGCTGCACCAAAGGCGAAGGCTGAGGAATCAAAGGCTGCACCAAAGGCGAAGGCTGAGGATCCCAAGTCGAAGGAGAAGGAGAAAAAGAAGGTGAAGAAGGCCAACGGCAAAGACAGCGCCCGCGAGCCGCCGGTTTCGGAGGAGTCGACTGCAGTGGAGGAGTCGACTGCAGTGGAGGAGCCGGGTGCAGCGGAGGTGAGCTTGGAGGCCATCCCTGAAAGCGCCGAGGAGCCCATGGCCGAGGAGCCCGCAGCAGAGGAGGTGGCGGCACCGGAGCCGCCGCCGCCAGAGCCCGAGCCGGAGCCAGAGCCGGAGCCGACGCCGCCACCGGAGCCGCCGGCGCCAGAGCCAGAGCCGGAGCCGACGCCGCCACCAGCGGCGCCTGAGCCTGAGGCGCCCACAGAACCCGAGCCGGAGCCGGTCGCGCCGGAGCCGGAGCCGGAGCAGAGCCAGGAAATGGCGGTGCCTGAGGAGATGTCTGCGGCGGAGGAGGAGGTGTCTGCCGCGCCCGACCCAGAGGAGCTGCCGATGGACTCGTTGACGCTTTTCGATGAGTTCATCGATAAAACGGAGATTGCGGAGCACGATCTTGCCACGCGCGAGCAGCGGGCACCAACGTCTTCGACGCCGATGGCCTTCGGGCCATACGAGGTCGTGATAGAAATGACGGATGATGACCCTGAGTCACTCCAACTGCGCGTCCAGGTCGTGGGCGCCTCTGCCTCGGCCCCCACCGCGGAGGAAGTAGAAGTCGCGCCCTGATGCAGCTTCGAGCGGCACGCATCAACCTGACGGGCTCACGAACATCATGGCAGGGTGGTGTCGGTTGTGTCGGCGCTATCCTTCGTGATGTCCGCGTGTCTCGTGGCGTTGAGTCCCTCCAGGTCCATGCACTTCCGTGTGGGCCGTGCCACCTAGCCGGGACTGTACGTGCAAGGCATGCGAGAACCATGTGTGATGCGCATATCTCGCGCCGTGTGCGTGTGGTCTCTTCTGTACGTCAGCGCGTGCGGACCGGCGTGTCGCGTCTCGCGCGCGTGCCCTCGCGCGGTGGGCCGTGTGCGTCGGTCCTCCCCGTGGCGTCTCTGTCGGGTCTTCGCACTGTAGTACACGGCCCCGCGACCAGGAGTGCACATGTATCATGGCGCATGTTATATATTTGCAAATAAATAGATAAGGGCGCGATCAGCGGATGCGGGCGCCGCCCCGGGCCGGGCCC
>JWZX01002373.1:0-23839 GCA_001275005.1 Chrysochromulina tobinii | reverse complement strand
CGTCATGGAATTTCGAGGGGGCTAGGATTACAATTCCGAAATTCCGGGATTTCAATTCCAAGTCCGCCCCTGCACTGTCGCCTCACCTCAGTACGACTCACGTGGCGAGGGTCGAGCCCAAGAATTCTATGCGTGGCGTTATGTGTGCGCCAGTACCGGTAGCAACGTACCGGTACTTGCAAACTGCTGTTCAGTTACAAATATCCACATCACAAACTAAGGCGCGTCTCCCGTGTGGAGTACTTGGAGTTCATGTGGTCGTTCTCCGTGTCGGAGACAACCCGCGTCCCCGGGAAGTTCACCGTCGCCGCCTCATCCATCATCGCCGCCTTCATCGCCGCCACCCCGTGCTGTGGTTTCGAACACTGTGCAAAACATGGGCCTCAGCGTTGACGCGCTCATCCAACGCAACACCCTCTCTCTGCCCCCTATACCCATCGCAGCAAGCCGGCAGCGTAGCTCCTTGCCACCCTCGCTGAAAGCATCGCCACGGGTGCTGCCGCCCCCCATACAGACGCATGAGGCGCTCTCCAAGGCCAAGCGACTGCGGCACGCAAGGCAGCTCGCGCTTGAAAGCGACTGGCACCAATGGTTGGCTGCGCGTACGCGCTCGAAATGTCCACGTGTGCCCATGACCGAGGAGCGTCGACAGGCTCTGCGCAGAGAATTCAACAATCTGGACGTGGATCGCAGTGGTGATGTGTCGCTTGATGAACTTGAAGGCCCACTGAAGGCGATCGGCATTGACCCTGTGGAGGTTCGGTCCATGATGCTTCGGCGCAGCACTCGCCGTGGCATGGCGCTCGACTTTGATGCATTCCAGCACCTCCTCTTGACACTCGATCGCGCGCCAGTTCCAAATGGTAGGGCCAAGCGTGGTCCAGTCGAAGGCAGCGTTGCAGCGATCACAAACGAGGACCGATTTCCTTTCCACTTACACTGTGCCGCCCAACATCTTCGCGAGCTTATCGATGGGAAAGTGGCTGAGGGCCATCGTTCAAGAGTGAGACTGAGCAAGGCTTTGCATGAGATGGATGGCTCGCCCGGTGCAGGCGATGTGATGGTGTTCCATCACATCACCGAGCTGCCTATAAAGCGAGGCGCACTGCCCGAGATCCTAAAACTGACCAGCATGACTAGCTTCAAGGATCAACTGAAAGGCCTTCGCGGATTCATTGGTGTGACGTTCACTGTGCGTATGCCTCGGTGCGAGAACGATGCTGCTCACCTGGGAGACGAGGTTTTGGTGGTGCACTCGCGCTGGCACTCCGAAGCAGCTTGCGAGGCCCACGGCGGCGGTGCTGCACTCAGCAGCGTCCTCAAGAGCGTGTTTGCGAACTACACGACGAGGTACGCCAAATAGATGTCTCGTCCGTCCGCCCCCGGTCCACCGTCCCCGAGCCATGTGCACGAGCGAAAACTTCTGCATCGGTTCGAGCCCGCTGTGACCTGTTCGGCCTTTCAGCCGAGCTGTAGCACCCAAAGCGGTACTGTCTCCACTGAGGCTGAGGCGCTGAGCGTACATGCGTACTCGGTACGCTCGCAGTACAGTGCAGTAAGTAAGGAGCTTTCGGAGCGGTAAGTGTAAGACGTCACGAGAGTTTGAAACCGATACATCCGCCGGCCGTGCGTCCAAGGATGGTTTCCTTTCCGACGAGTTTGAAACTCGACAACAGCCTGTGGGAAAAGCTGCGCCGCGCAGCTCCTGTGAGCGCGGGTGAGCGCGTCTTCGCTACGGCCGCCTTGCGCGCGGCGAGCCGTGTGCGACTGGAAGAGAGCCCGCTGCCTGACGCTGCATGAGCACTTTTTTTGCTACGGCTGTGCCCCGAGCTCTGTCTTCTGACACCGAGCCTGTTGGCGGGCCGTCTGGTTGCGAATGCTGCACTCACGATGCTGCTCACTGCTGCTGCAATGAAGAACTCTGATTGCGCTCCGGTCGATGTCGCCTGCAGGTGTGCAAAAGCATGGGTGACGACGATGCACAAGAGGAGACTTTCGAGTCCACTGATGCTGGCTCTTCGCACACCTACCCGATGGAGGGTGGCCAGATCCGCAAGGGCGGCTACATCATGATCAAGGGCAATCCGTGCAAGGTGTCTGACGTCTCGACCTCCAAGACCGGCAAGCACGGCCACGCCAAGTGCCACTTCGTCGCCATCGACATCTTCACGGGCAAGAAGATGGAGGATCTTGTGCCTTCGTCGCACACGACCATGGTCCCGTTCGTGAAGAAGGAGGAGTTCCAGTGCATGGATGCTGACGATGACGGCTTCGTCACGATCCTGACTCCTAGCGGCGAGACGCGCTCCGATCTCAAGCTTCCCGATATCATGCAGCCGGCACCGCCGGGCGCCGCGGAGCTCTCCCAGAAAATTCGTGAGCTCCTCAAGGAGGAGAAGGAATTCTTCGTCATCGTCCAGTCGGCGTGCGGCATCGAGCAGATCATGGACACCAAGGTCATGACTAATTAGTCACGACTTTATGGTTCTTGAGAACCGGAGTTTACAGGACCGGCTTAGTGGCGGATGATGGAGCGTGTGTGACGTGACCGCGGCGGTCAGACGGCGCCTCGCGAGCGCGAGCGCCGAAACGGGCGGTGGCGCGCGTGTGGCGCGTTTGGTCGTGCGTGGCTGCATGCTCCATGTAAGCATTGCACACGCGAGCTCGCCGGGCGTGTGTTTACTTGGCACGTCCTGTGAGCGTGGAGTCTGTGGAGTCACTGATGAACTTTGGAGAGACTGCAGAGAGTAACATAAAATCATAATACATACGATAGCCGGCCCTACGGTGACGGCGCAAATTGGCGATTCGGGTGAGCGGCTGCACGGGGCCCGCCGGCGCGCCGCCGGCTTCCCGCAGCGCGGCGTGGAGCGCTTCTAGCTGCATGTACCGACGCAGATAATCCGGTTCGAATCGAATCCGGTTGGGCTGTGCGACTGTTTCAAAACCGAATCCGCGATGATCGCGTCGACTACGCGAGTTCGGGAATCGGGTATCGCGTGATCGATCGAGCGGATTGGGATGACCGCCGCGCGCGAGGCAAGGCCACGAGGCAGCAGCGGCGCAGCGGGGCCATTACCTGAGTCGGCCCTCTGCGGCGACCGTTGCCCACGTCGGTTGTACAGGGTCCTTTGCTTCGGGGGCGGCTGGCGCCGAGACAGCACGCTTTGGACGAACGGGCGCGGCATGGCTAGACGCAGGCCACTCAGCCTCAGGTTTGCCTCTCGGGGTGCCGATAGTCGGCTTGGGACGCGAGGGTGGCCTGGGCGGCGGCCGCAACGGGTGTTGGTTGCTTGCAAGGTGCATGGATAGTGACCAGCCATTCGCGACCTTGCCGCCGAGACCGAGCGCGTTGAGCACAGCCAACCGCTTGGGCTGCAGCCGACGTACGCCCAGCGCAGTGGCCGAGTCTAATGTGATGCCAACGGCGAGAGCGCCCGGAGCGTCTAAGGAGCTGCCCTTGGTGCGAAGATGATCCTGGGTGCGACCTCGCACCTCTCGCGCGGGGCCCGGCGCCGCGGCGCCATCTACCCCCGATGGCGATGGCGGCACTAGCCCAAGCGCGTCCCAGCCACCGGCTGTGCGCGGCGTGCGCTCCGGAGGCTGGTGGAGCCACGGGGATGGGATCGACGCCACCGACACAGCCGCGGCTTCGGGTGCAGCGCCGAGCCGAGCACGTGCCGTCTGCTGATGAGGGGCGCAATCAGCATGCACTCCAGAAGCAGCGCCGAGCCGAGCACGTGCAGTCTGCGGTCGGGCCGCCGCGCCAAGCGGCAGCTCTAGCGGCAGTTGGGTGGCAGGGTCGGGCTCGGCGCGCGCGCTGCGCGACGCGGACTGAGGGCACAGTAACGCTCGTGCCCGCGGGCCAGCCTCCGAGACGTCCCGAGGAACTGCCACAGGCGTCGCGAACGTCCCTCGCGCTGTCGCGAGCGTCTCTCGGGGCTCGTACTCGCGCGCGACGTCGCGCAGCGCGACGCGATTCTTGGCCTCGATGACGATCTCACCTGCCGCACCGACCTGTAGCTTCTTCTCGAGGGTCACGTTGAGCCCCTGCCGCAGCCTCGCGTGCAGCTCGCTGTACTCGATCGAGCCCGAGCCGTCAACGTCCAGCAGCGCGAAGAGTGAGTCCACGTCCAATTCGCTGATGGGAGGCGTCATCACGTCCAATTCGCTCATGGGAGGCGCATCGGACCCGCTTCTGGAGGCGTGTCCGACGCTACTGGCCACGAGAGGCAAGACTCGTCGGAACTCCGCGCACGTGACCTTGCAATCACCATTGGCGTCGAGCTTGCGGAAGAGGTCGATCACTCGGTTCATCTTCGAGAGCAAGACCTTTCGCAAGGCTTCCACTCCGACGGCGCCGCTCGGGACGGCGCCGCTCGGGACGGCGCCGCTCGGGACGGCGCCGCTCGGGACGGCGCCGCTCGGGAACCCCACTCCGACATGCGCGCCGACTTGAGCGGCTGAGACAGAGCTGGGAGTGTCGGCGACGGCAGCGGTGGGGCTTTTGGCGATCGCGGCAGCGGAGCAGGTGTCGGTGGCGGGAGCAGGCGGCTGCATAGACTGGCCCGCCGCCGTACCGACCGCACCAGCGGACGTTGGCGTCAGCTGCGGAGGTCGTGCCTGCGGCGCCCCGGGGCGATGCGAGGGCAGCTCGACGGCGCGGCGCCAAGGAGGTGGCTGCCTAGCATGCAAGTGCTCACCACGGCGCCAAGGAGGTGGCCCCGCCGCCGAGTGTGCATGTTGGGCAGCGGCATGGATGGCGACGGCCGCCGCCGCGCCCGTAGGCCACGTGAAGCCCGCTACGGCGCGATGAAGCCGCGCCGTGCCGAGCGTTCGGTGGCCGCGCTCGTCTGGAACCGCCTGGATGGCGAGAAAGTCGGACGTAGGCGGAGGAAGGCTGTCGAGCACCGCCGTGCGTGAGGCCACGGGTGCAGTTTCGCCGAGGCCGTCGGCGCGGCGCAGGTACGAGGCAGGCACGAGGCCCTTGGCGTCGTCGTGCAGCCGCTGGCACAACGCCCAGTCGAGTGCCTCGGGCGGGTGCCTCACGAAGCGCACGAGCTCCTGCGCCTTGCACGACATCTCACCCGCACCTTCAGGCGCGAAGTCGGCGAGCACGACCATGATCTCGCCGCGGCGAGCACCCTCCACGGCGGCCTGCGCGCCCGATACAGCGCCCGAGGAGTTGGCGGCGACCCTGAGGCGTTCGGCGGACAGCACAGCCGCCTGCAGATTAGCGAACGTGGCGAGCGCCTCTCGCGCCTTCTCCACGCCTCGCAGCACTGTCCTCTGGTGTCCAAAGTCGTTCACACCGAGCTGCGGCAGTTGGTCGATAGTGAGTGTGCTCAGCTTGGCGCCATTCAGGTTGCTGCCAAAGGCGGGCGCGTAACACGGGAGCCCGAGGTTCCGCACGAAGGCGGCGCAGTGCTCGGGACCCCACTCTGTGAGCCGCACCGCCGGCGGGATGTTCGCCAGCAATGTCGCGAAGATGGGTTGGCACCCGTCCAGGCATGCTGTCGCGGCGAGCACGCGCGCCTCCGCTGCCTGCTCCACAAGCCGCTGCTGCCCTTTGGTTGCGTTTTCGACCAGCAAGGCGGCGAGCGCCTCGCGCTCAGGGAGCAGCGCCTGCTGCCGGCGCAGCTGCCGCCGTCGCTGCCCAACGTACTGGAGGCATGCGAAGATGGTGAGCGCCGCGCGGCGCTGCTCTAAAGTCAAGGCGGGCTTGCGGCCGGGCTTGCGGCCGCTCCCCTTTTCGACGAACCCCATGGCGCTCCCCTTTTCGACGAACCCCATGGCGCTCCCCTTTTCGACGAACCCCATGGCGCTCCCCTTTTCGACGAACCCGGGTTCGTCGGCCAGGTGGCGGAGGCTTTGCGGCCTGTCGGGCGGCTTTGGACGGAGGGCTACATGCCTGAGGCGCCAGTTGGTCTGCAGCGTCGTATGCAGCGCCCCGAGCGCGAGAACATCCGCACCGCAGTGCGCGAGGTCCACAGACGTGAGGCGTGTGTTGTGCGCGAGTCCATCAAGCAGAGACGCGCAGCCCGCGTCCCCGAGACTCGCTCCGCACAGCTCGAGCTGCGTGAGCGTGCCGTTGGCCCGCAGCGCCGCCGCAAGGTGCGCGCCAGAGGCGGCGCCAATGAGCGAGTTGCACACGGCGACCTTGGCGTGGATCCCGCCGAGGCAGAGGCGTTCTAGCCCGCCACCGCGAGTGCTCACAGGAGCCGCGAGCGCCGTCGCAAGGGCCGCCACGCCCGCATCGCCCACGCACATGCCCAGTGCCAGCTCCCGTAACGCGCAGCCCTGGCGCAGAGCCTCGGCGAGGCTAGCCGCGCCCGCGTCACCCACTAGGTCACCGAGGAGCAGACTCGCGCACGGAGCACCTTCGCTCAGTGCCGACGCGACGGCGCGGGCGGCCTCGTCGCCGGCGCCGGTGCCGCTCAGCGTGATGACGGCGGGGCAGCGCTTTGGCTGCAGGCAGTTGCGAAGGATCCAGGCGGCACCGGCGTCTGAGAGGTTCGGGTTGCCATCCAGACGTAGCCTCCGCACGCCCTGCACCGCGATCGCAAACCCGAGCGCCGCCGCCACGCTCAGCGACGCCTGGGAGACAGGCAGCAGGACGGCCGTCGGGATGGCGGCCGGCGCGGTAGCGGTTCGCAGGGGCTCGGCTTCGCCTAGCCGACTGCCAAGGGCGTTGTGGCGCAGGTCGAGCTCGACAAGAGAGGGCAAACAGCGTGAATGGAGCGCGGCCGCGAGGGCGGCGCCGCCCGCGTCACTGAGGCCCATGCGCTGGAGGCAGAGCGTGTGCAGCTGCGTGAGCGCCGCCGCAAGCTGCGTGTCCGTCCGCTCGAGGGCCGTCCGCAGCTGTGGGGCCGTTGTTGCATGCTGCTCTGCCCACTCGAGCACGAGCTCGTCGACGTTGGCCGCGCCGCGGCACACGAGCAGCGACGCCAGCGCGTCGCCGCAGCTGACGTTCAGGCTGAGGTTGAGCGTGCGAACCAACGGCGGCGCCGCCGAGGCGGAGGGCGAGGCGGCGGCGGCTCCCTCGGCGATGTTCGCCCTGGCGTCAGCGGCGTCAGCTTTGGTGCTCACTTTGGTGCTCAGCCTCGCGACGAGCGTCTCACGCAACCAGCCCATGTGACGGCTGGCGAGGCCGCGGCCGGCGAGCATCAGCCGTGGCAGATGGCAGGGCGCCTGCTGCAACGCCTCACGCGCCGCGTTGTCGCGCAGCGCCTCATGGAGCTCGATGAGAAGTGACGACCCCTCCTCCAGCTGCGCATTGCCCGCGAGGGAGAGCCGCTGCAGCGTTCGGTTCGAGACGCGCAGCGCACGGAGCAGCGCGCTCGCTCCCGCAGAGCCGAGCCCGCAGCTCTCGAGCCGCAGGGCACGCAGATGGCCCGTGTGCGCGAGCATCGAGCTGAGCGTGATCGCGCCCTCGTCGCCGAGAGGCAACCCCTTCAAGTTGAGCTCCTCGAGGCGCAGCGTCGGCGAGAACGCGATCGCGCGGCACAGCTCGCTCAGGCACGGCCCGTCGAGTATCCGGCCCGCTTGCATCAGGTCGAGGCTGCGCGCAGCGCGCGTGCTCCACAGCTCGTCGATCACGCTCAGCAGCTGCCATCGCTCCGTTCCGACAGCGTCCCCAGCGTCGCCGCCATCGAACCTGTCGTCATCGCCTCCTGCGGTAGCGTTCGTGGCATCGAGCAAGACGGGCGGTGGCATCGCACTCACCGGCTCAAGGCTCACGTCTGGCTCGCCCGAGCGCAGCTGTGCTATGAGGCGCAGCATGCGCGATGAAGAATGGGCGAGTGTGCCGCCGTGCTCTTCCAATTCTGCGCGTCGCTTGCGATGGAGCTGCAACGCCGTAAACTCCTCGAACCTGATCACATTGGTGCGCGTGATGTCCGCATATGCGATGAAGTGCGTTAGCTGGTCACTGTTGAAGACAGCACCTGAGGCGCGCAGCATGAGGCCGAGGCTCTGTGTGGAGACGAGGCCTGTGCGCGCGCGGTCATGCGCGTCGAAGAGCGATCGCCACTCTTGCAGCTCTTGTCGCGAGGCGAGGTGCAAGAAAGAGTTTGCATCCGTCGGTGACGTCGACAGAGAGGTGTCGTCGGCCTGCGGAGAAAGGCCGCGATGTGCCTGAACCCTCCTACCAGAAGATCGCATTGAAGCCTCCGAACAGCTTCGAATTCCGCAACGAAATTTAGTCAAACATTTGGTGGTCCAGTGTGGTGTTCCAGCACGCTCCTTTCTGGGCAACGAGATACGAAACCCGAAATCTGCTTCGACCTCGCGACATCTTTATCCATATTAGTCATATTCGGCCGGTCCAGCTTGCAATGGCCGAGGGCAAGTTCTTACCCTCGAGTGCGCTACCCACGAGTGCATGCGCCTCGGATTGTCCGAGCCATGATACAGCCTTTAACCTGTGCGTCGATTTCGCCGGCCACATTATTGAGGAGGCGGACTGCTTATCTGCACCAGGCAAGAGTACGACGCGCATCACCGAGTCCGGCAATCTGGTCTCGCTCTGCTTTGATGATTGGTTTCGTCTGCGCGGTCTGCTCAGCAGCGCACATCACGGGCCGTGCGCAGAGCAGTGGCCGCCCTTCTTCGACTTTAGGGCATGGCAAGCGTGGGAAGCATGGCGCGCGTGCGGCGAGCTGAGGAGAGCGGACGCTCGTGCACAGTTTTGTGCCGCGGTCTATGCGCTGCCCGGGTACCCAACCATGCGCGCCGCGCCGTGGGCTCGCTATATGCCCCTGCTCTTCTTGCCTGCGTCTCCGTGCGAACTATGCGGGGCCTTGTCAATCCGCCATTCCGCCCCCCGCCATTCCGGTCGGGCTGCATCTTCATGGCGGCCGGCCGCCAACGTGAAGTCGACCAGCAGCGGAAGCAGCGATGCGAGCAGTACGGCCAGCGAGGTCACGGTCACCTCCGACAGCGGCAGCAGGACTGATGTTAGCGCCAGCGGCGGCGCTGACGACGTCGGTAGCCCTCGCAGCGGCACGGACACGCTCACTCTGCCCGACCCGTTGGCCTTCGTCGGAGCTGTGGGACTCGCGGCCGCCACCGCCGCGAGCGACGCGGCCGCCGGGACCGTGCGCACGGTCGAGGCGATCTGGAACCTAGCCTTCGACGGCAAGAACTCTAGCTGTACTAGCCGAGCGCGGTCCTCGGAGGCGTCTACCATACCGACAAAGCCATCAGCCAGCGATTCACAGCCATCAGCCGTTCACAGCGGCTCCGAGTCGCCGATCGACGCGCCGGTGCCCTTCCCCCCCGATTTCGTACCGGTACCCCCCGAGGACGAGCCATTCGATGTCCTCTGGTCGATCACTACATGGGACAGCGCAGCGCCGGCTGCCGAGCCGCCGGCTGCAGCGGAGGTCATCGCGGCCGCTCTCAAGCCCCCTCTCAAGCTCCGAAATGAGATCGCAATGAGATCGCTCGAGGGCTTTGCGGGCTGCTGGCGCTGCGCGTGCACCGAGGGCATGGATGACTACCTGCGCCACCTGGGCGTCAACGCGTTCAGCCGGACTCTCGCGACGAGCATCGTGCCCGTGCCCACCATCGACGTCGTCGACGGCCGGCTGCGGATCACCACCGAAACGCCCTTTGGCAGCAGAGTCGAGTGGCTCAATCTTCACGCAGTCGAGGCGGACACCGACCCGCAAGGCCGCAACTTCTCGAAGGTCGTCCGGTGGCGTGGCCACTTGCTCGTCAGCACCTTCCGGAGTACAGACGACCCCTCGTCGCCCCTCGCGCTCAAGGGTGACATCGTCACACAGCGCTGGCTCGATGATCGTGGCGACATGCGCCAGCTCACGACCTACGACGGTGTCTCATTCAGTCGGCATTTCCAGCGAGATTCTCGTTAGCGCTTAGCCGCTTTATATGTAGGGAGAAAGTCACGTCAGCGACTGTCAGCGACTCAGTGTTCAGGATTCGTATACGGCACCGTGTCCGTGACCGCTCCGGCCGGGCTCCGCTGGGCGGCCGTTAAAGACGCTGAGGTATACGGTTTTGTGTGGAACATTTTTACGGATCGAAGCGATCAAAAACTGTGCAAAAAGGTTTAACAATCACGTTAGATACGCATAAAGAGAAGTCATACGGGTCAGGTGCTGGTGCTCCGGCCTCGGCTTGCGACCTTCAGCTCGGCTCCGGGTTCTTCGTCCCTAGGGCCTAGGCTAAAGCTACTTTTGCAGACAGTGCGTGTACCACGCCTTCCACGGAACTTCCTCCGGAAAGCAAGTGTCGCTCCTAGGTGTCTCTGTCAGCATCTCTGCCCTTTTCTGGTCACCCTCTAGTGCGAGAGCACGTTCATTTCTCTTAGGGACAGTGATTGAGGCAGTTGCTTCTTGCCGAACCCATTGCCATCGATGGTGCGAGAGCCTCTCGCAAGTTGCATCAATATTGACGGCGCTATGCGTTGGACCAGCGGTGCCACTGGGTGCGGCCGAAGAGTTTCGCTTCTTTTTCGAGGCTATCGGATCGCGGTCAAAGAGTGGCACTGCCGAAGATGAAGTTGCCAGCCACGGTTTGAACTCGGAAGCCGGCGGCATGCCAAATGGTCCAACAGTCACGACGCCACTGATCTGCAGTGCAGTTGCCATCGGCAAATTCTTGCGCTCAGGATCATGTTCCCAGTACGGACGCTGCACAAAGCTGGAAGTGGGCACCGATCGCGGAGCCTTCTCGGCGCGAGTTCTGCTTTTGCGTGGTGTGGTTCGGTGTGCCTGAGCATCTCTTGGCTTTGCTTCCTTCGGAAGTGGTGTCTTGAGCCTAGGCGTTGAGCCTGCGGGCTCCAATTTACGTTCGTGGATCACATGAGTGGGAGCGGGCGTCTCAAATCCAAACCCACGTTCAAGAATTTGCCTGTAGTGATGCTCCTGTTGCGTAACGGCCGACATGAGAATCGACACGTGCTCCGATGATGCTCTGAATACAGGTGCTGTCAGAGGTTCTGTGAGGCCTTCGGCAAGCGGCGTTGGCAGCGGTGGCTCCCAGTACGGCCGCGGCGGCACCAAGCAACCGTTTCGATTCCAATGCATCGAAACGGCTGATTGTGCGAGCGCAATCCCACGCCTGGGCAAACGCTCGTCTGCTGATCGTCCGCGGCGGCGAAAGGGCGATGAGCGCAGCAAGTTCTCGTGACCATCCTTAGTGACCTCACTAATCCATCCTATTGGTGGCACTGTGCTGCCCAAACGCACCAGAGATATTAAGACTCGCCGGGTGCCATCAGACAACTCTTTGCGGTCGTGTATGCTGACAGCTGCTCCTGCTGGGACGTCATCGCACGCAATGCTGCTGTCAAGAGCAGCACTGGTGCGCACCTTAAGCTTTATACGAGCAAATCGTTTCTGATCGTCCTCGTCCCTAGCGCCACGATCGAATAGCTCGAGATTGACGTCAAATGAAGCGTGGGCCGTGGCAGCAACCTTGTCAGGCGCCGCACTCTCAGCTGCTGCATTTGCAGTCGCTGCACTCGCAGTCGCTGCAACAGCTGCTTCGCTGTCAGCTGCCTCGTCATCACGATCTGTAGTATCATCATGCGCGTCGGTCATAAGTGGCTCGACGTCTTCCGGCCAGACGATCCCATCCATCCTCATTGTGTTCAGCCATCCCAGCCAAGCACAGGAATAAGGTTCGTTTTTGGATCGAACACCGAACTTGCAACTTCGACTACTGTTTCAGCACACATATGGTGTGAATGTATGTGTGTGAATGTGAATGTGTGTCTGTGTGACTTCTAACACATATCCATGTCACCTTGGTAACTTAACCACTCACGCTGCGAGGCCGAGAGGACATATATATGGGCCATCTCAATTCTCAATGGGATGCACCTCGACGTTGCACTGAAGGCGTAAATCTCTTGAGCTCGCGCCGATGTGCAGCGTGTATGTGCCGGAGACGAGTTGCCACCCAACGTGCGTCTGCCAGACGGAAAGGTCACGCCGCGTGAGCGCAAACCTGGTCGAGGTCAGCTGGCCAGGCTGCAGTACGCCGGTATGCGCAAAAGCGCGAAGTACCAGGCGCGGCTCCTCTGCTGAGCTCGGGTAACTCAGGTAGACCTGCATCACCTCACTGCCAGTGTGCCTGCCACTGTTGGAAAGGGCGACTGCAAAGGGGAGGACCTCCTCACGAGGCGGGCCCTCAACGGCGACGTCCACGTGCTCAGGCGGTGATGTCGCCCACGCGTACGTGAATTCAGCGTAGGACAGGCCGTGACCAAAGGGGAAGGCGACCGGCCGATCGACGAGCGCACGCCAGCCGATGTGCAACCCCTCCGTGTAGTGGCACGGACCGGCGGTCCGACACGGCGGCACCGTGTCCTCCTCTCGAATCGGCAACGTGAGCGGGAGCTTGCCGGAGGGGCTGAGTGTCCCAAGCAGCACGTCAGCCCATGCGTTCCCTGACTGGGATCCGCCGAGGAAGAGGAGTGCGATGGCGTCCGCGTGCTCGGCCCACCCCGTTGTCAGGATGGCACCGGGCACCGTCGCGAGCACAATGAGCGGACGACGCGTGTGTGGGCCGACCTCGCTTGTGTTCAAAGTCTGCTCTTGCCGCCGCCGTTGCTCATCATGTCGCAGGCCGGTGATGCGAGTGCCAAGGGCGGCGAGGAAGTCGTGCTCCTTCAGCAGCAGGTTGTGCCGATCGATCGACTCAGTTGAGGTTGTCTGCCCGCACGCGATTATCACATCCGCTTGCTGCGCCGCTGCGACCGCGCGCTCGACATCATCGACGAAGCTCTTCACCAGCAGTACGCCCGCCGTCTCGAGACCCGCTCTGATGGACACTGCCTCCCAGGGCCGCGCAATCACACGCCCAGAGCCGCCTATCGTATACGCATCTCCCGCGCGCCAGTCGCCATTGGGGTCGATGCGATGGGGCGCATTGCAAGCCGCTCCCACCAGGGCCACTCGAATGGGCCGCAACAGAGGCGCTGGAGGGGCCCTCCAAGAGAGCCTAGCGCTACCATCGCTGCTGCCGAAGCCGCTGCCGCCGCCGCCGCCGCCGCCTCCGCCGCCCTCGCCTCCGCCTCCGCCTCCGCCTCCGCCGCCGCCGCCGCTGCTGCTGCTGCGATTGATGACCTGCAGTGGCAACGGTAGCGGCCGATGTGCGCCGCTATCGCCAGCACCGCCGCTACCGCTGCCGGCAGCATAGGGCGGCTCGTTTTTGAGCAGCACGATAGACGCGGCAGCGACTCGACGGCTGAGAGCCGTATGCTCGGCGCTCGTGGCGTCGGTCGCGTACAGCTTAGCTGCACAGTCGCACCCGACTGTGCAGCTTGGCGCATGATGCGCGCCGGCCCGCAATATGCCGGCCAGTAATCGCGTCGTCATCGCATCGAGTCCCGTTAGGCCCGACGAGGGTACGCTGGACGCGCCTCCGCCCTGCCCCTGCTCCGCCTCGTTCTGTACGTCGAGCGGCTCCTGAGCGTCGCCCTCGACGTTCACCTCGGCGCTCTCTTCACTGGCTGCTGCCGCGGTGGGATCCATGGTGGGGTCCACGTATTCCCCCCTCGTGTGTACCTCGATTGGGTCCACGTCCTCCCACACGCGAGAGGCGGCCGCGCGCAGTACCCTGGTGGAGAAGTGTGCTTGGTTGCTGCCGGCGGGCGTGCCGGGCATTTCCTGGTCGACGTACGGCACCGCGCTCGCCGAGCGCACTGCCCACCAGTCAGACATGACCCAGCCGGCGAAACGCATCGTTCGCTTGAGATCTCGAGCGAGCAACCTCGGCGAGCCACACGCATGCTCGCCGTTGATCTTGTTGTACGAGCACTGTGCAGGGACGCGAGACGAGCAGCAACTCGTCAGGACCATCGCCCGCGATTCGCAGGCACGGCCGGCAACACGTGCAGCAGAAACGGCCCGGCAGTCGGTCGGCGACTCGAAGGGAGGAGGGGCGAGGGCATAGGGCTCCGATTGCGCCGTCGCTCGCACCATGACTGATGCGACGCCGGCCTCAACGCACGCTTCAAACGCGGCATAGTACACTTCCCACAGTGCACGCTCGGAGACGATCACGTCCGTCTCAGTGCGTAACGTCTCCTGGTTGTTCACTGCAAAGTGCTTTACGACCGCCGCCACGCCCTGCGACTGCACACCACGCACGTAGGCTGATCCCATTGCAGCACCGAGGGCGGGCTCCTCACCACTGATGTACTCAGCGGCGCGTCCGTTGAGGGCGACGCGTGCGAGGTTGACGCCCGGGCCGAGGATCACGTTGGCACCCTTGGCGCGGAACTCAGCCCCGAGCGCCGCGCCATAGCTGTGGGCGAGGGCCACATTCCAGGTTGCGCCTACGGCGAGCTGCGGCGAGCACACGGTGCAGCCGACATCAAGGCGTGAGGCGCGTTCGTGCAGACGCGGGGCGCCCTCGTCTGCGGGTGCCGATGGGTGGGACTGGGAGGGAGCGAGGCGCCAGCGGTGCGGCAAGGGGTGCGTGCGTGCGTCAGCCAGCGCGCACCAAGCACGGCCACGACGTGACGGAGCCCACTATGCGGCGATCGGTGGTGCGGAATCCTTGCGGTCCGTCGTGCATGTTGATCGACGGGATGCGCAGACGAGGCACCGCGGGCACCGAACCAACGTAATAGCCCTCCTCAAAAGACCACTCGCTCCAGCCGACGCCGCGTACGAGCGACGCCTTCTCCTCGAAGGTCATGTTGCTCACCAGACCGCGTGCTGTCGCTGTCGCCCAAGCCCATTGTGCGTCTGGTGATTGCCATCCCAATCGACGACGCGATGGGCTCCGTGCGTGCATTTCGCCGTCATGTACGTCGTTGGCGCGGCGTGCATCACCGCTGAGCGCCGACTGCTGCTGCTGTTGCTGCTGTTGCTGCTGCTCCTGCTGCTCCTGCCGATGCTGATGCTCGCCGTCGGCACCATTGATGGCGTGTGTCGAGAGGTGTCGCGAGCGACGACCATCCACGCTCTGCGTGCTGCTTTCTGTCGAGGTTGGAGGCGAGTGCTCGGATACGTCGCAAACTCCTGACACGTTCAAGCCCGGGAGCAGAGCTCCATGCGCGGACAGCCACAGGTCGACCTCCTCAAGCATCGACAGTGGAACAGTGCGAACTGGAACCTCACGCGGCAGCACGAGCCACCAGTATACCTGCACGAGCCACCAATAACCCACGGCGGCGCATATGGCCAGCAGTAGGATCAAAGCGCAGCAGCGGTGATGTGGGCGCAGCTCCTCAGCAGCGGGCGCCAAGACACTCTGCTCTGAGCCACCATACTCGTCTCGGAGGTAGCGAATGCGCACTTCTGACAGTTGTCTAGGACCTGCGTCCGTGCGTAGCTCGTCGTTGGTCTCGGTCGGGTCGCTGTGGACCGCGTCGTAACTCATGGCAGCCATGAAGGCTCGATGAACTGCTCGATGAGCGTCGCCGCGCCGTCGCCAATGCCGTTTCATTTTCGAAGTTAACACTCAGTATGAATGAATAACTTAAATAACCATTCACACTTGACCATTCACACTGAATTGGCAATTCACAGGGTCTTTCTATGAGGCTTGGGGTCTTGTTGCTGCTGTTGGGCGGCGGTTCGGCCCAGAGCATAAAACGGCTGAACAATAGCGAGCCCGTCGAGTATGAGCAGCTGCAGGCAGACGGCTGGCGCTGGTTCGTGTTGACCACACACGATGTGGCCGCTGTCACTGCCGGCCTGGTCGTGCAGCGTGGCTACGGCAACCTTTTCCCGAAGATGGGCTTCGTCATGATGGCCTCGCCAAGCGGCATTCCGCCCGGCTTTCTGTCGCAGGCCGAATACGATCCGACGACGTACGCACACGACGACCCGGTCGGCCCCCGCCGCCGGTTCATCTGGGACACCACACCTTCTGTGACGGACTGGCGAGTCCTCACGATCGGCTATGACGACAACCGCACGGACAACGAGGCGGCGCTCGTGCAAGTGCCGCTCAATGAGGTTCTCATCGGCGTGCGGTGCAACGAATTCGCCTGGTCGGCACCCATCCCCGGCT
Organism: Chrysochromulina tobinii; assembly: GCA_001275005.1. Classification (NCBI taxonomy): domain Eukaryota; phylum Haptophyta; order Prymnesiales; family Chrysochromulinaceae; genus Chrysochromulina; species Chrysochromulina tobinii. The sequence continues at coordinate 7,837 of JWZX01002373.1, read as the reverse complement.
GCCGCTACTCGCTTACAGCGACGCTGCTGCCGTTCGAGATGACGCACAACATGATCGTGGCAGCGCCCATGAGGCGCCAGGGGCAGCACGTCTACCGGCTGACAGTGGGCGAGTACGACTCGCTCAACGTGAGTCTCGAACGCCAAGTGCGCAACGAATCTGACTTTGGCCGCCGTCCGCGTGGGCTTGTGGGCGCTGCCATGCTCGGTAAAGGGCATTGGTCTCGACCCTCGCCGCTTGCTTTCCCTTACAACCTCACGCAACGACCTGGCAACCTATTCATCTCACCAGCTGAGACGCAGGCGATGATCGACTGGCAGTATGCGCAGCTGCGAGCCGACAAGGGGTTGCTCAACCTCGCCGGCTGCGCCGATGGCGACGGCGGCTGCCGCCGCCTCTACCTGCCAGTCGCGACGGAGAACGCGGGACTTGGCGAGCAGCAGGAGGAGCGAGAGAAACAGGAGAAGCTGCGTGCGAGGCTCTTCGCGCGCTCGCTCGCCACTGGCCGCTCGTACGCGGCCCTGCACGTGGGCAGCACCAGTACTTATGTGGAGCGTCTCTGCCTCGGGCCCGGTGACAACGGCACGTACTACCTCACGCTCAGCGCAGACGCCGAGCTCTCGGGTGACGGGCGGCTTAGTGCGAGTGTGAACGGGTACCACGCGACCATCGCTACAGATGGCCTGGGCCCCGCGGTGCCGGGCGTCGACACGACCGGCTGGAGGTTCGGACAGCAACCTGGCTGCTGGTGCTGTGAGGGCGGCGTGTGCGGCGTGTGCGGCGACGGTTTCCCTGGCCAATGCTACGGAACGAGTATGCCGCCCGCCACGACGCGCATGGTGCTCGGCTACACGATGCGTGTGACGAGCCTCAAGTTTTCCGACGGCCTCGTTGCGGGGAACTCGGAGCATCGGGGCTGCGTCTCGTACGGCCAGTGGCGTTACTACTCAGTCGTCACCACGGGCGCTGCGGACGCACAACTGTTCGCGCACATCTCGGCGCCGGTGGGCGGCGTGTACGCGGCCTTGGGGCGGCGGCCTACGGCGACCGACTATGACAGGCGACTGCAGCCGCCTCTCGAGGAGCTTTCTCTCTCACCGTGCGACGTGACCGAGTCCGCCACGTGGCACCTCGGTGTCTACCTCGAGCCGCAGGCGGTGGCGGCCGTGCCAGAGACGCTCTTCACACTCCGGCTGCACACCGCCGACGCGACCGTGCAGTACAACCCGGCGATCGCGTACGAAGGCGGCACGTGCTGCGGCGGCATCATGCACTGGCGCGTCACAGATGTGCCCTCCAGCCACGGGCTCTCCGTCAACCTGAGCGTCCTCTCGGGCGCCGTGCACGCAGTCTTTATCAATTACGACTCATGCGCAAGCTACAGCACGATCGGCAGAGGTGCGCACGGCACGTGCCCCGGCCTGTGTGACATTGGCTGGACCACGCTCTGGGACCCGATCACCGGCGTGCGCTCCTCGCTCTCCCAGCTTGTCACCAAAGTCTCAATGGGAGAGACCCTTGCCCAAACAGACAAGCGGCGCGCGGGCACGTGGTACGTCGGCGTCAAAGCGCTCCACGGCGAGGCAGCTCGCTACCAAATGCGCGTGGCGCTCGCCGCACCTGCGCGCCGCCCGCCGACTACATATTGCTCCGGGCATGAGCGCTTCTGCGCCTCCGCCACGCAGCGCGGACATTCACATCCCCTGACGACGGCGGCAGAGATGCGGACCCCCGTCATCGGCAGCTTCGCGTCGGCAGCCGCCTCGTCGGCAGCGCGCGCAAGCACTAGCACTCTCGCGCTCGCGCTCGTCGTGTGCGTTGTGGCCAGCAGCGCATCAGCAATCTGCACGCGACGGAGGGTCGTTCGGTTCATGTAAGATGTACGAACGCACGCGGCACTCGCGGTCCGCGACTGTGCTCGTTTTTTCTTCTTCTTTTGTCGTCACTGTTGCGCGCGGCCCGCCGCCCAAAAGTGTCGGATCCGAACAGTAGATGCGATGAGGTACAAAACCCGCGCACCGGCCACCGCGACCTGACACCAGCGCACGGCAGCGCACCTCAGGACAACAGGCCGCGGCAGCACCCGCACTCCGCTCCGCGACGCTCTGTCGGGGGCTTGGGGCACGTCAGGCGACTGTGTTACGTTACGTGACGCTGTCCCCGTCCTCGCTCCTCGGACCTAGACGAGCGGAGAGGTGTTCGGTTCGGTTCGAGCGGTGAAGTTAGCTCATGAGTTAGCTAGCCGCATCCGCCGCATGGTCGTTCCGCTCCTCTGCCAGTCGCAGGCGAGCCCAAGTCAGCTCACCTCCCTCCACCCATGCGATACAAGACGTCGCTCCGGACCACGTCCTTGGTCCCGCGCTTGACGGCCGAGCCTTCGTGCAGCAAGCTCGCGGTATTGCCCTGCGGGAAGCACAGTACGGCGCCTGCGCGCGGCTGCACGCCTTGAGCCTGTAGCCCACCACCCGCGGCCGGCATATAGAACGTGGTGCAGCCGCCCTCAAAGTCGTCATTGAGGTACATGAGAAAGGTGAGTCGCGAGCGCCGGTCGCCAAACGCATCGTGCACGTAGCGTCCGGTGGTTGCATCGAGCCCCGAGCCGGGCCAGGACCCATCAATGTGGGGTCGGTAGACGGCCTTTTCGCCGTCAGTATAACGAAAGAAGCGGCAGCGGGCGTTGATGCCCGCGAGCGCGCCGCCAGCGAGCTGTGCAGGCAGGTACGACCGGCAGCGATCGAGCAGCTTCTCGTCGAGACCATCGGTGAGCAGCCATTCGAGTCCTCCGATCCCGGAGGGCGACTGCCTAGACGTTGGGTGGTCAGGCACGAATTGGATGCGCTCCGCCATCGCACGCATCCCCTGGCACTCGCTACGCGTCAGCACGTCGAGCATCACAAAGGCGCCGGGGACTCCCGGCACGTCCACGCGCCGTACCGGGGCCCGGCGCTTCGCCTGCCGTGTGGCCGCATCCTCGAGAAGTGCACCTACCCCGTCTGCACACGCCCAAATGTGTAGGTCGTAGTTGTTGGGAGGCTGACGCTCGGGGCCTCGCTCCGTGCGAACCACACGTAGCCCAACGTCCCGCACCAGCCGCAAAGTGGGCTGCGGGCAGGTCCATGCGTCGACCTCCTCATTCGCAGTGGCGCCAGGTGACCATGGAGGCAAATAGGTGACTACAGCCCCACCGAGGGCATCTGGTTCGGGTGCGTTGGCCTTCTGATCACCTTTCTGCTGCTCGTCCTCGTCCTCTTCATCCTCGTCGCCTTCCTCGCCCTCGTCGCCCTCGTCGCCCTCCTCCACTTCCTCCACGTCTACATCCTTGCCAATGGCGCTAGCGGCTGATGATATCGCAGCAGTGACTTGAAGCTGCTGCTGCTGCTCGACTTCGTCGTCCTCTGCACCGGCTGCACCGGCGCCGCCGCTGATAGGTTCGCCGGCTCGCAGGACCGCATGCAGCAAGCGCACGCGCAGCCCCGGGTCGTCGATGGAGTCACAATCGCGCACCCAGCGCTGAACCGTGCCTTGTCGCGCCGTCTGGCTTCGCGCATGCATGCCCTGCAGCGCGAGGAGCGCGTCGCTTCCGCGGCTGGCACGGAGCGCGGCTGTCACACGAGATGCATAATCAATGGGGTCGTAACGCCTGAGCTGCGCCTCGACGAGCGGGTGCAGGGCAGCGCGCAGCTCCCGCAACGCCTTATGCTGCAGGAGATCAGGATGCGCTGCGAGGTGGTTGAGTGTTGCAATCGTGGTGGCCACATCGGTAGCGCGAAGGCCAATAGATTGCTGTTGAGGCGCTGGTTGCTGAGTTGCCGGCAGCACTGGGTGCCGACTTGGCGACAGCGTCCGCGGATCCTCGTTATCAGCCTGGTGTTTTCGTTTCTTGTTCTTTCCCATCGATGCGAGCGGGCACTTTGCGCTTTGGTTCGGTGACGATAGGAAGCCTACGGAGACGCGCGTGTGTGGTGACGGGCGAGGCGCGCCCACGGGGGCGCTCACAAGATGGGCAAGGTCCTCGCGCAGAAAGGGATTTTCATCAGCCTATTCACAGCCACTGGTTACATTTTCGACCGTTCCGTCGAAAGAGGCCCCACATCGCGAAAGGAGAGCGCAGAAAGGAGAGCGCGTGCAGCACGCTCACGCGCTACTACGCGGCCGTCGCTCGCCGTGCTCAACGTGTGCGTCGGTGCGATCGCTGCACGCGCACACCGCACCGCCCTCGCACACGGAATCCATCGAGTCCGCTCAGGTGCTTTCCTCCATGGTGCCCTGCTGGCAATCCGGGAGCACACATGCGTCTCCCTTTGTCTCTCATGACTGTGATTTTTTTCGCGTGCCTTTCCGCAGTCGCGCGCCGCCGCCGACCAGTACGACTCCCTCCTCACCGCCCCCGCGTGCTTTTCACTGCCACGTGACTGCCCAATCCTGAGGCCCCGAGCTGTACCCGAGCTGGGCTGCCTCTCTCGAGCGGAGGGCATGCGTCTCTCCGTTCGCGATGAGCTTCGGAGCCACACGCCGCACGCGATCGGCCCTCATACTTCCGGCATGCTGTGGGCTGTTGCATGCCTGCGTTGAGACCCATCAAGCGCCCTTCGAGCTTGCAGCCGCTCATGGTCCCATATCTCCATGCTGCCGAATACACACACGTCTCTTGTTCGCAGGATGATCGCAATGCTCATCAACTGCGTAGCGGAGAGGACAAACGCCCACAGCGGCACCAGCCGGTCGGTGGCATTTTTCCCGGACGGGACCAATTTTGTGTTCGACGACAGCGACACCACCATCCGGTCGGTGGCGTTTTCCCCGGACGGGACCAAGATTGTGTCGGGATCGAATGACGGGACAATCAAAGTCTGGGATTCGGGTGCGCTTTTGCCCTCAAATCACTTCTCCTTGGTCAAAACTGACGCTTGCTGGCTTGTCTGGCAGGCACGATGGTGCAGTTGAGCGAGAAGACGAACGCCCACAGCCTACCAATCACGTCGGTGGCGTTTTCCCCAGATGGGACCAAGATTGTGTCGGGATCGTGGGACCATACGGTCAAAGTCTGGGATTCGGGTGCGCTTTTGCCCTCAGAATCGCCCCTCCTTGGCCAAAACTGACGCCTGTTGGCTTGTCCGGCAGGCGCGCTGGGGCTGCTGAGCAAGAAGAAGAACGCGCACAGCCTCGCCATCACGTCGGTCGCGTTTTCCCCGGACGGAACCAAGATTGTGTCGGGATCGAGCGACGGGACGATCGAAGTCTGGGATTCGGGTGCGCTTTTGCCCTCGAAATCGCCCCTCCTTGGCCAAAACTGACTTCTGCTGCCTTGTCTGGCAGGCAAGCTGAAGCTGCTGAGCGAGAAGACGAACGCCCACAGCGCCCAAGTCCACTCGGTCGCGTTTTCCCCGGACGGATCGAAGATTGTGTCGGGATCGGAAGACAAGACGATCAAAGTCTGGGACTCGGGTGCGCCGCGAGCCCAAAATCGCCCCTCCTTGGTCAAAACTGACGCCTGTTGGCTTGCCTGGCAGGCACATTGGTGCAGTTGAGTGAGAAGACGAATGCTCACAGCGGCAGGATCTCCTCGGTCGCGTTTTCCCCGGACGGGACCAAGATTGTGTCGGGATCGGGTGACAAGACGATCAAAGTCTGGGATTCGGGTGCGCCCCCAGCTCAAAATCGCCCCTCCTCGGCCAAAACTGACGCCTGCTGGCTTGTCCAGCAGGCGCGCTGGGGCTGCTGAGCGAGAAGTACGCGCACAGCGGCTGCATCAACTCGGTCGCGTTTTCCTCGGACGGGACCAAGATTGTGTCGGGATCGTACGACAAGACGATCAAAGTCTGGGATTCGGGTGCGCCGGAGCCCTCAAAATTGCCCTCTCCTTGACCGAAACTGACGTCTGCTGGCTTTTGTCTGGCAGCCAAGCTGGAGCTGCTGAGCGAGAAGACGAACGCTCACAGCGGCATCATCATGTCAGTGGCGTTTTCCCCGGACGGGACCAAGATCGTGTCGGGATCGGGCGACAAGATCGGGACCGGGCGACAAGATCGGGATCGGGACCGGGACGGGACGATCAAAGTCTGGGATCTGGTCAATTGGTCTCGCAAAGATCATTTGAGGTTCCATCATACCACACAGCGATTCGTCTTGCTGCTGCTGTGGCTGAACAAATACAGCATGAAGTTTCCTGATGATGTGCTTGATCTGCTCATTGAAGCTTGCGTGAAAAGCAGGTGAGGCAGGGCCAGGGTGTGACGGCAACAGTGTGTCGCCAGCATCTGATTTGAGATTTCAGCAGTACTGATTTCAGCAGTGTGTCCCTCTTGCTGTGGGCTGTGCTGCATGCCGAGGTGCGAGGATAGAGGATAGGTACCATGGTGATCCCCATGCTCTGGAGAATCTTTGGGTATGTTGTTTGCATGTTGCGTGTCACGTCAAATAAAACAAAAATCACCATAACCTCCCTTGTCCGGTCGTACCCGCCAACCCCGTCCGCGTACAGCTCTACGCTAGCAAGCGGTGTCGCTTTGCTTCTTCGATGGGATGAGTTCATTGAGAGCGGTTCTGAGGTCAGGTCGGACCGCTGAGGAAATGACGCTTTTTTTTGCCCAGGAGGTGTCCAGAGGGTGTTTCGAGACTCCCTGGGGTTAGTACGTGGTCCCCGGAGGCGCGGGGGGGGGCGGTAAAAAACGTGTTCAAAACGACGCGATCGTGGAACGCAGGCGCTTCGTCACTATGCGGATCGTGGAACGAAGGCCGTCATGCCGGAGCTCGTCACGCCTGAGCTCACGCTCATTCGCGTTGCTGATAAGGAGGCGCTGAACGAGTACGCCACGGCTCGCACAGCTGCCGGGGCTAGCGTGGACAAACACCTCAAGGCGAATCTGTCGCAGCTGACATGTTTTTGTCCAGGTTGGAAGTGATCGCTGTCGGTAGCACGGGTGTCGCGGGACCAATGCTCATGAGCAGCGAATGCGGTGAAGACGAGATGAATGGCGATGATGAGGCGTGGAGCGCCGACGCTGCGATGGCGCGCATTGACGCGGGCGTCAAGCGCAGCTGGTTGGCGACGTGGGAGGAGGGCAGCGACAGTGAGGGCGAGGACGAGGATCTAATTGAGAGCGATGGCGAGGACGCTGACGAGGCAGAGGAGGAGGCTGATGGTTGCCGCGGCCGATCGAAGCGCAGGCGGTTGGTGGCGAGAATGCTCAGCGCTGTCACTGATGCTGTGATTCGAGACAATTTCATCGTCGGTCCACACAAATCTGAGTCTTATCATGAGTCTTATCATGCAGCGCCCGATTCAGAAGTAACATACATGATCTTCAGATTAACAAATGCTTTGATCATAATGCCCACGAGAAGTGTCTGTAGGTCACAACAGTCTCTTTACGTCACAACATTCGAGAAATTGTGACGCATGATCTTGAGGTGCGATAAGTCCCCAAGGATGCGATCGGGCAGAACGGCATGCACGCATCCCAGCCGCAGGCGTTGCAGTTGGCGAGCTCGCGGATCTCGTCCACGGTGTACCCTACATCTCGCGCCGCCTTCTCCGCCTTGGCCGCCGTCGGCGCCACCGCCTTCTCCGCCTCAGCAGCCGCCTTCTCTGTCGCCACTGTGGCAAACAAGTCGGCCGCAAACGGCTCACTCGCAGCAGCCGCCGCGGCACCTCGCAGCGCCAGCGCCGCCGCCGCAGCCTTGTCCGCCGCCGCCATCACCTTGACCGCCCCCGAGATCTCCGGCAGCGCCACACGGCAGCACTGCCGTTTAAGGCCTGGATCCGGATAGACGGATATCCGGATATCTGTTGATCAGTGACCTTTTGGGCAGTATCTTACCCTACCAGATAGCACTT
>JWZX01002372.1:0-14110 GCA_001275005.1 Chrysochromulina tobinii | reverse complement strand
TGACCAGTCCACGACAAAGTCGTCAGGAGTATCCACAAATGGATCGTACATGTTGTGGAAGTCCACCCGCATTAAACCCAGCCGAGTGACCATGCCCAATCTGTAGAAAATCGTGTGCATCGTCTCCTCCCAGCACAGAGAGAGTGGCAGCTCTCCCTGCCTGGGAGCGGCCAGTCTTGGAACAGAGTCGTCCCCAAGCTCTTGGCGAATTTCGCTCTTCAAATGAAGAGTGAATCCACCTTTCTTCTGTCTCTTGCCACGTCCTCGCCCTCGCCGGGAAGGGTTGCGCATTCCACGTTTCTTTTGCCAATTAAGTATCAGCTCGTCATAGCGCACGTCATTGTAGATTTCGCCATCATCAAACTCGACCTTGTGCAGCCACACGCCGTCCACCCGTGTGCTCGACAACACCGTTCCCGGGTAGGGCTTTTCGTCAAACATGACCTGCACCCGGGTACCATCTGGTACCCGCGTCGCCGCGCCGCCGGGTTCTGCTGCTGCTGCTGCTGCTGCTGCTGCTGCTGCTGCTGCTGCTGCTGCTGCTGCTGCTGCTGCTGCAGCTGTTTGATGGATGTGAGCGCGCAGAGGCGGAGGCTGCCGAAACCGCCGCGGTGCTGCTGCTGCTGCTGCTGCAGCTGCTGCTGCAGCTGCTGCAGCTGCTGCTGCAGTCGCCCCCATCGCCATCTCCACTTCCAGCTGCTCGAGAGTGTCGCCGAGACGCGACCGGGACAAAGTGTCTGATGCAAGGGCACCGTGGTGAGCACGCTCGGGCGCGCCGCGGAGACCACCACCTAGACCAGCACCGCCGAGACCGCCGCCACCGCCGAGACAGCCGTCACCGCCGAGATCACCGCCACCGACGAGACCACCGCCGAGACCACCGCGGAGACCGTCACCACCGCCAGGACCGCCGCCACCGCCGAGACCGCCGCCACGACCACCCCCGAGACCGCTGCCATCGCCGCCATCGCCGAGACCGCCACCGCCGCCGCCGTGACTGCCACTGCCGCTGCCGTTGTAGACGGATGCATCACCTCCGCGGACTGTGTTGCCGCCTTCGCCATCGACGCCTCCGCCGTCACAACCGTCGCTGCCGTCCGACGCAACCGCTGCTTGGGACGTTGAGGCGCTGGCGCTGCTCGGCACGGCGCTGCTCCCGCCGCTTGCGTCAGAGGTGGCCGACATGAGGCGTGACGCGTGCGCCTGCATCGACTGGCTCGAGAGCCCCACGGATCTCACAGGCGCCGTGCCGAGCGCCATCTCGAGCGTGCCAACGGCGCCGGCGCCGTCCGCGCCGTCCACCTCCATCGCGTCGTCCGCGCCCTCCGCCAGTTCCATCGGCAAGATGGCGCCGGCGGCAGCAGAGGGCGTCACCTCGTCACCTCCCGCGTCGACCGCGCCCGCAACGGCCGATGGCGTAACGGCCAAGGGCATCACCTCCGCCGCATCGCCCGTACCCACGGCAGGGGTCGACGGCTCGTCGATGCCGGGGGTGGTGGGCGCCTTGGCGACGAGGCCACGGGCGGCGAGACCCTTGCCCCATCCAAGCTTGCGCCGGCCATCACTCGCCTTGCCATCGTCGCGCATGGGGGGGGTGGATGGGGATACGACCGCACGCGCCACCGCGCCGCCCGCGTCGCCCGCGTCGCCCACCGCCTCGACCGCCCTCGCCATCGCCGCTGTTGCCACGTCCACCGTCGGCGTCGCCGCCGTCAGCGCCGGCGACGCCACCTCCACCGTCGCCATCGCCGTCTTCGCCGTCGCCACCGCCTTCGCCGTCGCCGTCGCCGTCACTGCTGTTCTCCGACGCAACCGCTGGTTGGGACGGTTTTCCACATGCGCATCTTCCTCGACCGGGTAATCAAAACCGGGTTCAATGAGTTCCGCATTGTCCCAGTTTAAAAAACTGTCAACAAAGTCATGCACTGCATTTATCAGTTGATCTTCGGGCATATCCGCCGTGGCGCGGCGTTGCTTCGGCGCCTGAGGCGCCGTAAGCAGATACATCGCTGGCATGTCGTCGCCTTCACAGAGCAGCTGCGCCGCCACTTGCCGCCTCACTCTGATGTTGGGGTCTCCCACGCTTATGAAGCGATCTTGGTTAGCGCTCAGGCCAACCCAATGAATTAGCAAATCTTGAGCCTGTGGGCCAAAGGCTGGCCTTGCTTTGATACATTTGCCGAACTGACCCTGGTCACTCTGAGCATTTATGTAGTAGATGACATCGGCATGCTTGAATACTGTCCTTGAGTCAGGCACAGTGTTGAAGTCCTCTTTGTTCAATGTTGTTCGGGGCATCACTGGACGCGATCGCCAGGCTGGAACTCAAGGACCGGGCGCGTATCGCGTCTCCGTTGTCCGAGTGCAACAGGCCGACGATCGCTTTCGCGCGATCGGTTTGCGCCACGCGGACCCAAATCCAAATCGGACGTGTGAATTCTTGGTTTGCCTTTAGGAAATGAAACCTGTGCGCGCTGTGACTTTAGGTCAAGGTCTAACAGTTAAAAACCCGCGACACATCCAAGGAAGTATGCACACAGCTACGCCGCTATATTCCAAGCCATACACAAAAACCATGGGCGGAGGTGGCGAGAGGGTGTGGAGGTGGCGAGAGCGGCTGCGATGAGGGCGACGGCGGCGAAGGGGGCGGCGGCAAGGGCGGCGGCGGCGAGGGCGACGGCGCGACGACGATGTCGGCGGCCTGAGCGACGGCGAAGTTGGCGCGGTACCGAGGGTGTTGGCGAGGGCGGCGGTGGACTGGGCGGCGGCGAGGGCGGCGGCTGCGAGGGCGGCGGCGACGACGGCGTCGTCGACGGCTGCGGCCTGGGAGGCGGCGAGGACGGCGGCGAGGGCGGTGGCGAGGGTGGAAGCGAGGGTGGCGGTGGCGATGGTGGTGGTGATGGTGGCGGTGACGGTGGGCATGGCGGCGGCTTCGGGCTTAGCGGCGTTGTAAGTACTGTCGGCAGACGCGCCCCATTGGCGCGCCCCCCGAAGGGAACGCAAAAGAAGTCACTCGACGCCGCCGTCGCGTGACGACGACGGTGTCGAGTAACGACAGTGTAGTGGCGACCGGCAGCTTGCCCGCCGCCTTATTGCTGCCTTCAAACCACTCGCCGCATGGGAACGTGCCGTACTTGACTCAATGTTCTCCTTGCGCATGATGCTGCGCGTTCGCACACGAGCACTCGCAGCGAGAAATCCCGGCGGTTTTGCCTGCACCTCGCGATGCTCTCCGGGTAGAAGACCACTCTCAAGTCGAACGACGGCAGCGCTCAAAGCTGCCGTCCTGCTCTTCCGTGACTTCTTCGTAGATTATTGCGCCGATCTTCGTCGACAGCAGCGCGAGCTACGACAAGCAGTTCCGCGATCTTTGTACGCCGTGCGACGGCAGCGTCGAGCGCTTTTTGAGCATCATCCATCGCGTCGTCGGAGAGCGGCGAACAATTTCAGCTAGAGAAGTGGCACCGACATTCGCGACGCACGAAAGTCGGTGCCACTCCCAGGATCCCACACTGCGGAAAAACCGCCTCCCCCGGAAAGTGCCTGACGAGCAAACATCTCGTCTTCCCACAGCCCGCGGAAGCAGAAGTGCGTCCACAGCCATGGTAAGTGTCCTGTGGGGTGCTTCACTTCCGTGTGGTGGTTACAAAAAGTTGGGAAACCTCAGGTGCCCCCCCGGAGGGGGGGCGGCCCCCCCCGGAGGGGGGGGCCACTTAGGCCACGTGTTTAGGGGCCAGGGAATGTGCTTCTCTCTTGAATTGGCTGACCTATTTTCCTGTGGAAAGCCCAGCGAGCCTCGAAACGAGTCCCGTCGGTTCTGCGAGGGGCGAAACGGCGTCCCGTCGGTTCAAATTCACGAGACAAAAGGGATGCAGGACGTCAAGTCAAGTCACGTCAAGTCAACTCTACACAACTGGACGTGAATTGAATTGACTCACATGTAGTTGCACGCGTGTATTCTGAGCGGGCAAGAACAGTGCCGTAGCACCGGTTGTCGCGTGTTTCCGTCCTGTACGCTTCTCCGACGGTAAGAAAACGCGGGTAACACACAAGGTTGAACCTCAGAACCGAACCGACTCACACAGACGACCACGAGAAGACCCGCGCGCGCGACCCGGCTGGGCCGACTCTACAGAGTGACTACAGAAGAGGCCGCCCCCTGCGAACCCAACCCGGCCACCTCCCGCTCCCAGAGCACCTGCCCGCGTCTGCTCGAAGGCGGTAGGTGAGATGAAGGCACGCGCCGCTGACGTTGGGGACCCCGCGCGAGACGGCGAGAGGCGGAGACGCGCGACCACGTCGCGCCGAATCCGTGCCTCGACGCCTCTACAAGAGTGCAATTGCAAGAGTGGCCGCGCACTCGACCCACGGGTGCACCGCTCTCGTCTCGATCGCCAAAAGTTCTTTTCCCCGTCCCACCACCCATGCCCAGCACCACCAACCCCCACCGGGATCCGGGTGTGACAGCGCGCGCCTACTCTTTTTTCAGAGCAATAGTTTCAGAGACGCTATACAGGATTGATCGCCATCTTCTTATTTCCGCGGGCGGGCCCTCGCCCCCCTCCCTTTGGATTCCCTGGCCTGAGTGTCCACGCAATTAGTAACCACCCCACGTTGAAGAGGAAGTCCAAGTTGGAAGTCGCCCACAGGATACTCCACTTCGACAGTGACCAAGTGAGGTGAGGTGTCTTCAAGTTGGTGCCTTTTCTGGTCCCGAGGCTGTCGAGAGAACACCTCTCTTCTCCTTCACAAGTGTTGATGGCATGGCCTCGGCCCTCGCGCGAGTCGCCAGTCGCGACCGTCAGGCGAAACAGGCCCGAAGAGCGAAGTGGGAGCGAGGAAGGATGCGTCGGGACGAGATGACTTTCATTTACGAGATTTTCGAGATTTAGGATCACGCACGGGCTCTAGATACGCGGGTAGGTCAACTGCGAGTGGGCCCGACGCGAGGCGTTACAACACCCCGCCCGTGCACTTCCACCCTCCGCCGCTCCTGTACCATGAGAAGCCCATCTCGCACACGCACGCATGCGAAGCTGCTGCTTTTCCTTCCTTTTCCGTCGCCCCCTCATCACACCGTCGGCAGCTGGTCGTTGCTGATGAAGTGCGAGCCGCCATTGCAGCGCCAGCCGCCCCTCTCGCGGTGCCAGTCGAAGCCGGCGGGGCAGAGCGCCTTCTGGCGGATCTTCTCGCGGACGAGCGCCTCCTTCTTATACTGCTCTTGCACGCGTTGATGCTCCGCCTTTGCTGCAACTGCCGCTTCGGCCGCCGCTGCCGCTTCGGCCGCCGCTGCCGCTTCGGCCTTCGCCGCCGCTTCGGCCGCAAGCCTGACAGCTTCAGCCTGCGCAGCCGCCAATCGCTCTTCAACCAGGCGGAGCTCGGCGAGGCGTTCCTCCTCCTTCTGCACGGCCTCGCGCATCGCAGTGAGAACTTTCACGACCTGCGGCTTGAGCAGCGCATGCGCCTTCACCTGGCTCAACTTGGTCTTCTCGACGACCCGGTCCATGATATTCGCAGGGAAGTCCTTGCCATCCTCGTGCACTGCCGCTAGGATCGTGACCAGCTTCTTACGCGTCTCATGATCCTTGTCATAACCCTCTTCACGGCATGCGATGAGCAGAGCGGCATATACTGGATCCCCACCTTCGCCATCGTCGCGCTGAGCGTCGTGCTGGGCGTCGTGTTGCACAGAAGCGTGTGGCATCTCCACTTCTTCAAAGTCCACGAGCTGACACTCGCTATACCGCTGTGGTGGCGGTGCCGATGGAGGCGGGCGGGGCATCGTATTACCTGTTTCTTTAACAAAGCCGTTCGCGTCTCGGACAGACTCGCCGGGCGGCCGCTGCGCCTTCAGGCTCGCCATCGCCGCAGCGACATCCTCCACCGTGAAGCACGCCTCCGCCTCCGCCTTTGAGCGCTGCGCTCGGGCTTCGTAAAGTAGGCGGTAGGTCGTGACACTGTCGCGCGCATTTGCCCATCCCGGCCGCTTCTCGATCTCACGAAGCGAGTGCAAAAGCCGCTGCTCGGCGTCACTCCTGAGCCGAATGTTCTCGCCCTCACACTTTTGACGGATGGACGCAACGCAGTCGTCGGCGCTCCAGTCCGGGAACTCGATGCGCCCTTCGAAGCGGCTGCGCAGCCCTGGGTTTGCGTGCCTCATCATCTGCTCCATGGGATCCTTGTAGCCTGCAAGGATCACGACCGTCTTCTTGAGATGTTCTGGGTCGGTCATCAATTTCACGAGCTGGTCGACCGCCTCTTGCGAGAATGCCCCGCTGCCTGTGCCACCTCCAAGAGTGTACGCCTCGTCTATAAAAAGGACGCCCCCCTGCGCCTCCAACATCTTCTCATTGACCTTGTCCTTCGTTTGGCCTTCGTAGCTGCCCTGCAGATCGAGCGCGCTGCAGATGACGATTTTGTCGGTGCCGAGCACGCCGAGCTCGTTGAGGATCTGCGCCATTGCCCGTGCAACCGTCGTTTTCCCTGTCCCCGGCCCCCCCAAGAACAGGTACGACCGAAGGTACTCTGAGCGGTCTTTGCCATCGCGATCGCACTGCTCGAGTGTGGCCTTGAGTTGACCAAGCATTTTGCGGATTTCCTCGATCTTGCACAGCCCTTTGAGAGCGGCCAGGCCGTCGCCATCAACACGGTCAAGCCCAAAGTCACTCAGTGTGAGCTCCTGAGAAGCCGTGTCGCGAGAATTCATGCGTTCCTTTGCACGTGCGACCATTGCAACGACCGCTCCAGCATTGCCAAAATTGGGCCGCGCGCGCTGCCCTGCGAGCGCCTTGATGACTTTGATGCGAACGGGGTCCATCTTGATGCGCAGGCCACCCGCTTCTTTGAGGATGATTCGGTCGAGATCCTTGTCAGAGAAGTCCTCAAAGCGGAAGGCATCGTCGAGGCCAAACCGGCGTGTGAGCCCGTTGTTGACCTCGCGGAACATCTTCTTCATCTGCTTCTCGTACCCGATGAGGACCACCGCAATGTCCTCTCCCGGCGCGCCGTGGACTAAGCCAACAAGCGCGTCGATCGCTTCGTGGCCGTAGGTGTTGTTGTTGAGGGCATACGCCTCGTCAATGAGCAGCACCTTGCCCATACACCGTCCGATGAGCGCCGAGGTGCGCTGGGCTGTCGAGCCGACGTGTTCGCCTACGAGATCGCTCGGCTGCTTGAGCTCAACCTTGCCGTCGGAAAGGTAGTCCAAACCCTTGAGGATGCGTCCGTAGATCTTGGCAACCGTCGTCTTGCCCGTGCCAGGATTGCCCAAGAAGACTCGATTGAGCGGGATCAGGAACGGGGGAGAGCCCTTGAGCTCCTTGTCGTAGTTGGTCTGCGCGAGGGTGACGATCCGCTCGATCGACTGCTTGACGCTGTCGAGGCCGATCATCTCTTGAAGCTCGTCCAGTGCTCGGCCGAGGTCGGGCACGTTGTCCCGATCAGGACGCGGCCCGATGACGTCGATGACTTTCAGCGAGGTTAGGGCGGCGTCGCGGACAAGCGCACGGCTGCGGGCCTTATCGAAGAGGATGCGGACGGCGCGAGCGTTTCCGAATCCCTTGGCTCCACGACCACGAGCAAGGCGTCGCGCAGCAACTTCCACGACATGCTTCTCTGGAGGCACCTTCATCTCTTTGCACTTCGACTGGAAGATCTCGGCGAGTTCGGGCTCGGTGTAGTCCTCGAAGGTGATCTGACAGCTGAATCGGGAGCTGAATCCGGAATTGAAGCCGAACAGCTTGGTCTCTATGTCTTCCTTGTAGCCAGCGATGATGATTGTCAGATCATTGCGCCTGTCCTCAGCCACATCGAGCAGCTGCATCGCCACCGCCTTCCCTTCGGTATTAGTCAAGGGCTCGAGAGCGTACGCTTCATCGATGAAAAGGACGCCGCCCATTGCCGAGCTGATCAGCTTTGCGGCTTTGTCGGCGCCGTCGCGAGCAAGCTCCTCGCCCTTTGACACGACGAACACGTCCTTTTCACGCGCGCCCGTCTCCTTGAGGATCTTGCCGAAAAGCTTGGCAACGGAAGTTTTGCCCGTGCCAGGATTGCCCAGAAATGCGAAGTTGTGCGCGAACGGCTGACGGCGGTCCGCGGCGAGCCCTTGCTCGCGCAGCACGCGAGTGTACAGTTCGAGCGCTTCCTCCTTGACGCTCTTCAACCCAATCATCTCCATGAGCTTGTCGAGCGACGGACTCGGCTTCGCGCCGGGCTCGGCCTTGAGCCGCTTCCAGCGCGCCATCGGCGTCTCGCCGTTGCTCGTTGCCGGTGGCATCAAAGGCGGTTTGAGCTTTGCTCCAACCGGCGAGCTGGCAATGCGCTGCTCGTCAGCGGTCAGCAGCGCCTGCGTCTCATGCACGTAACACCGCCGGAGACACGCCGCTTTGAACTCGTCATCCTTTGCTTCGGAGCACAGCCGCGCGACAGCAAGTAGCACCGCAGGCACGATTCTCGCGCCCTCCTTTTCCGCCATCTCCATATACTCTTCGATCATGTCTTTTGCATCGCCTGCGTACTCTTTGAGGTTCGGAGTGCACGTGTACGCCACCGCAAGGTACGCCTTCGAGTGCGCCCATTGCTTGAGCAGCTGCTTCTTAAGCATCCCCTCGGCCGCTTCGACGCTCGCTCGATCGGAGCTCTTGGCGAGGGCGGCAATCACCTTCTCCGCCTCTTTCCGGGCAAGTGGGTTTGTTGGCCAGTCGGTCGATGAGACTGCGATGCTTCCCGCTTGCCGCCACTCCGCACTCGCCTTAACAAGCATGGCTTCCACCTTTGCGCCCCACCACCGTTTGGCCTCACCTGCAAAGTGCTCCTCTTCAGCCTCGGCCGGCGTCTCGGCCGCCGCCTTCTTGGCCTTCGCCCTCTCCTGCACCGCCGTTTCCTTTTCGATACGTTGCGCGTCCGCCAGGCGGCGCGCCTCGTCGGCAGGCAGACCCATGGCTATCGCATGTTTCACCGCGATATCTAGCTGGTTGCCTGCGGCGTCCCGAATGGAGGCCCGTGCACGCACTCTCTTCTCAGCGTCAATAGTGGCCTGCTCCTGGTGATGAAGTCGCAAGGTGCATGGACGGGACCCACTGATGTCTGACTCAATCTGGAACGTAGCGATGGCAATTGTTGGTCTTTTAATTGTCAGCTTCACCGACCGGGTCGTATTGCCAGCAATGACTCCCTGGCCGGGATCAAACTTGAACCAGCCGCTGGGAATTTCGCTACCATCTGACCACCGTGTTTTGCGCTTGATATGGAAGCGCACGGGCGAGTCGCTTGAATTGTGAAAGTCGAGTTGCAGCGCGAGCTGGTCGACAGGTAACGTCAGATCCTCTTCGACACCGTCGGACAGGTTGAAGACGAGATGAAGACGAGTTGGGCGGGCCGACATGTTGTTGAAGACGTGTTCCACTGGTGGGGCCTCCTCGAGTGCGCTGTCGGCTAGGATTCCGGAAGTCATTCTACCGCGATCAGGCTGCTGGCCACCCATCACGGCGTCGGCCGACTGCAAAACGGCAGCGATGTGAGCTGCCATGTTATCTGCCGCGATGTCCGCAGCGAGCACGCCGTAATCAATGCCGGCGTCGTGAGCGCCTGCCATAGGGCCATGGCGCGCGCTGCGCTCGATCGCTTTTTTCTAGCTCGCTTTGCAAAAGAGCCACGTAACGAGGCTAACGACTGTTACTTGAACTTGAAATTCTCCGAAACCGGTGTCAGAAAACACCGCTGCCGCGGCAACACTCGTCTCACGTGAGTGAGAGGGGAGTACCATTTCACGTCCAGCCCATACATTGTACGTGGAGGCGAGCGACACCCTGTTGCGTGTTTTCACACGGGGGCGTCGGCGCTGAAGCTGCAGCAGCTGGGGCCGCGGGAAGAGTCCCGCCTCAATGTCTGTTCGTCTATCTGTCTGTCCAGCCAGGCACATTGATGCCGAGCTCCCTCACGAGCGCCATCACCTGGAATCCTGCGCTCGGAAGCACAAGTGGGCCCTCCTCACAAGGGCGAGCCAGTCAAGGCAAGTCAGACCACATGTTCAGTAGTTACACTGTAGTTACTCGTGTTTTCTGAGCGGGCGGTAACGGTGCCGTAGCACCGGTAAAAAGACACCGGGGGGAATCGGGACACACACGGGTCACACACGGGACACACGGGCGCACACGGGCGACACGGATCACACAGACGAACCTCACAACCATCCAACCCACCAACACACAACCCGCACGACAGCGCGACGAGCGAAACCGCGGCCGACTCAACAGCCGTAGCACCGGTTGTCGCGTCTATCGTGTTAACGTTCACGAGGGGTTTCGTGAACGTTGACATTCACGAAATCCATGCAGGGGACCCGTCACAAGGCGCACGTCGACCGGGCGGCAGATGAGACGCGAAGCCTCGTGCGCAAGGCGAAAAAGCAGTTTTACCATGTCGACCTGGACGCCAGCGGCGATCTCAGCTTCGAGGAGTTCGTGCTCACGTTGCCCACACAATTTGTCAGCCAGAGGAGCCGTGACGAGCTCAAGCAGCTGTTCGATCTGGTAGACATCGATGGCGACGGCCGTGTCTCGAAGCAGGAATTCTTCCTGTCAACCTTGAGCCTATCGGCCAAAATGACGGGCTCGGGCCTCGACGCTGTCTTCAGGAAGTATGACAGGGCGCTGGACCACAGCAGTCGCCAACATGGTGGTGGTCTTGACACGATGGACGTGCTCGAGTTCCGTTGCCTATGCGACGACATGGGCTTCCTCGAGATCGCTGACAGCCTGGCCGCCGAGCTACCCAAGGATGGCCACGGTCACATTCTAATCCATCGCTTCATGGACATGATCAGGAACCGTACCTCGGCGAGTGCAGACATGTCCGAGCTCATGAAAAGCTTCCTGGTGGCGCTCAGCGTCGAAGCGCACCATCCGGTCTGCACCGGCTCCGGCCGTGCGCTGCGTATCGACACGACGGGTTTCAGCTTCACCGGCCGCGATCCCGAGGAGGCCAGGCTCAACTTGGAGAAGATGCTCGAGAAGCAGCCCCTTAGCTTGACGACGATCCTACGTACCTCGTGCGAGCGCTCGACGATCTCGATTATGGAATTCGTGCATGCCTTCGAGACGACGCTCGGCTTTCAAGGGCCCAAGTTCGTCGTGTACGAGATCTATGACCAGATCGACGCGGACCAGTCCGGGCGCGTCGCGATGGAGGAGGTGAGCGCCTGGCTTCGCGGCGAGATGAGCGCTGTCGCCAAGCGCCGAAACGCGATGATGAGCATGACCTTCAAGGACCTCGAAAAGGCGCGAGCGAGCGCGGAGGCTGCGTTTGAGGACGCCAGCTGCCGAGGCAGCTGCGAAAGACAGCCGCCCAAGGATGCCGAGAAGCACTGGGACGCTGAGTCGTTTCGTGCCCAGATTCGTCAATTGCTTCTCGAGAGGGGCCTGGACGCCTCCGATTGGGTGCGCGCGTGGGATGCGGAGGGAGACGATCGTCTCACCAAGAGGGAGTTTTTGCGCAACATGGAGCACTTTGTCGGCGACGGCCAGCTTTGGCACACGCACATGAAGGCGGTGGCCCAAGTGGCGTTTGATCAGATCGACACAGATCGTGGCGGGGTCATCTCCCTCTCGGAGCTCAAGCATTGGCTCGGGGACCGTCGGGTAGTAACGATAGGCGCGGCTGGAGAGCTTGAGATGGTCAAGTTCGACGTGGCCAACCCTCTCGCACCGCAGCTGCGCGAGGCACTCCAGAGGAACGCGATGCGTGTCATCGACCTCTTCCGTGCCTGGGATGCCAACGGCGATGGGAAGATTTCGAGACCCGAGTTCCACAGAGCCATGCCGCTGCTGGGCGTCGAGCTGCCGGCCAAGGTCATTGACGACCTCTTCGACGATTACGACCCGGACAAGAGCGGCTGGATGGAGTTCGTCGAGCTCAAAAAGATGCTCAAGCCGACACTCAAGCCGACACCGCCCTCGGCACTACAGAAGCGGGCCACCAGTCGATCTCGCGAGGCCGCCTCCGCGCCTGCTGCCGCCTCCGCGCCTGCTGCCGCCTCCACGCCTGCTGCCGCCTCCACGCCTGCTGCCGCCTCCGCGCCTGCTGCCGCCTCCGCGCTCGCAACCTTTTCGACCGCCGGTGCACTCTCGTCCCCACGTTCCGAGAGGCCTTCGTCAGCTCGCTCAGCACGGCGCTCAGCAGTCTACCCAAAGTTCTTTGGCGACCAGCGGATTGCCCCGATCGTACCGATGTACGCCCCAGAAGCATTCACAGCCCCATTCACAGCCCCAGAAGCATTCTCAACGGCAACCCCAACGGCAGCCTCACCGGCAGCCCACCCAGAGCTAGGCGGGACGCTCGAGACGGCGCCACCGCGCGCGCGGCCCCAATCCGCGAGACATACGCCCCCGAGGCTGCTCGATGCGCGCCCGCCACGGCGCTCACAGCCGCGGCTGGCGACGAGTGCCGGGCGCGCTCCCGGCGCTCACCACGGCGCCCCGTTCCAGCATCTGAGCGCCCGTGCGAATGGGAAAGCGTCGCCGTCGGCTCTCGAACGGGGCGTGAGAAGCTCGGCTGATCTGGCCGTGAGCGCGGTCGAAGGCGAGCCCTTTAAAGGAGCCTTCGTCGGCGCGTTTGGCAATGCCCCCGTCCTTGGCCTCTTATGCCGGTGCCGGCCGCACGTGCTGAGTGCGGATGCTGCGGCGCCCGGGGCGATCGCCGCCGCAAGCGCCGAGGCTGCGGCCATGAGTAACGGCAGGTGGCGTGCCAATGGACGCACGCACACACGCCCCTCGATGCACCTCTCACGGAGCCCCCGAGCTCAGATCACGCACGATCTCGGGCTCGCGAGCCCTCGTGACGCCCGTCGCGCTGACGAGACCGCGTACCACGGGCCCGCGGCGGCAGAGCCCATGGCCACGGCCCGGCCCGCGCGAGTCGCGCGAGTGGCCTCGTCAGCCTCAGATTCGTGGCCTAATCGCATGGCAGTGCGCTGCCTCACGTCGCACACGACAGTCGGGCGAGGGGGGCTTCCGACGGCACTCTGGGCGAACTTGCCCGGGAATGCCGGGCTCAAGCCGTGGATCGGAGTCGGAGCGGCCTCACCTAGGTAGTGTGGAGTAGTAGTCGTAGTGAGTAGTAGCGATGGGCTCTCTTTCACTAGTCTTTCAGGTTCAGTAGATCCAGATTGCCAAAACTTTGTCCATCTCGCGCAGCCTTGCGAAAGGCAGGCACCTGTCAGTTCACAGTGAAAAGGTCGTGCTAGCGCAGGATGGCTGCACCAGTGTCACCGCCACCGGCCGAGGCAGAGTCGTCTGCCTCGGCGGCGTTGCGGCATGCGCTCGACGGCGCGGCATCCGACCTTCTGCGCCTACAGGCGCAGGATTTTGCACCGCGTGGCCTCGTGCTCGTCGTTGGGTGCGTTGGCGTACTGCTAGGGCTGGCCGACGAGCCGCCGAGTTGGGAGGATTGCCAAAAGATGCTGCGTGGACACGCGCTGAGACGCAAACCGGGCGCCATACCACTGCGTCGGCCCACACGTGCGGAGCGCAACGGCCAGGCGGGAGCTGTGCCGGCGAGCAGCTTCTGGCAGCTCCTCGAGCGCTTTGATGTGGCGAGCGTGAGCGCCGCCCAGAGGCAAGCAGTGCTCGCAGCGATCAAGGACGACTTTGGAGCGCTGCTGCAGCCGGCGCATCTGGGGCAGGTGAGCCGTGGCGCGGCGGCCTTGGGTCGCTGGCTGCAGGTCGTACAGGAGCTTCTGCAAACGCCGCCGGCGCCCACCGCCGCATCGTGCATGGGTGACGTCGTCGCCATCGCGTCGGCCAGATCTATGTGCGCGGCCACGCCAGCGCCCATGGCGACGCTCTTCACGACGACGGAGCTCGAACGGTGCCCCGAATGTGGCGTTCGCCTCGCGCGGAGCGCCGTTGGGGATCATCTGACCCTCTGCCGCGCACGCGCTGTCGAACGACGGCTGGCCGCAACGGCGGCGGCGGCGGAGCATGCGGCGCTGGCGGCGAGCGCAGGGTATGGCATATGCGGCGGCGGTGGCTGGCGCGGCGGCGGCATCGGCGGCATCGGCGGCGGCGTCGGCGGCGTCGGCGGCGGCGTCGGCGGCGGCGTCGGCGGCGGCGTC
>JWZX01002370.1:0-17315 GCA_001275005.1 Chrysochromulina tobinii | reverse complement strand
TCTTCCTCCTCCTCCTCCTCCTCCTCCTCCTCCTCCTCGTCAGCCTTCTGACCGAGCGCCGTACCGAGCATTGTGCGGCGCACGACAGCACGCGCCTTGCGCGCACTGAGCCGCCCCGGCGAACCCCCGGTCGAGACCCCCGCCCCCGAATACCCGTCGACTGTCTCGCCTCGCTGGAGCGCGATGCACATAGCGAGCAGCTGCGCCTGCTGCTGCACCCCGACCATGCCAGCCTCTGGAGCACGGCACGCGAGGTGAGGTAACGGCATTGTACTCTCCGCTTGCTCGCGTAATCGGCGCAGCAGCACTCGCCATCCCTCGAGCAACACGCCGGGCGCGTGCGCCGCGCGCCAGCTCGCGCGCGCCCGCAGGGCCGTCAGGCCCAGCCGATGCCACAGGCTGCCATACGGAGCGCCGCTGCACACGAAGGTGCCGCTGCCCGCGGAGCTGGCGGCGGCGGCGGCGGTGGCGGCGGCGGCAGTGGCGGCGGCGGTGGCGGCGGCGGCGGTGGCGGCGGCGGTGGCGTCACTGGTGAGCGCCGCGACTTGATGTGGTGCGGCCGGTACGCTTATGATCGAATCGACTAGCCTCGTAAGCTCTTCGGCAGACGGCAGCGCGCCGCCCGTCGCCCGCACGGCCCCAAGCCACCTGTCAAAGGCCGAGGCGCCATCGGTTTCGTCATCCGACAGCTCCTTGTTTGGAAGGCCACGCTCCTGATTTGGAAAGCCAAGCGCGGCCCCAGATGAGCTATTCGCCAACGTCCTCACATACTCGTCGAGCGCCGCCCAGGATTCAAGCATCGCGCCAACGCTCGCACTGAGCTCAGCGATGCGTCGGCTTGGGGGGACGGCGTGGGGCGGCGGCGGCTTGACACTGCTTGCTAAGCCGGTGGGGATCGAGGAAGTGGCGCGGCTGGGAGCCGAGCGCGGCTGTGCGGACGCGGCTGGCGGCGCGATAGCCCCCGCGCTTCGTACGGCCAGCGGAGCCGCGCGCACCAGCCACACCGGCGCGCTCTCCGGGTCCATAAGCGCCGCCTCGAGCGCACTACCTCGTCGAAGGGCCTCGTCTGGCGGCGGCCAGCCGTCCGTGCCCAGCCCTAGCGTATCTACGAGTGTGCACGGCCACTGCACGTTCAGCGCGAGCGCCGCCTCGCCGCGCGGATCCTCGAGAGGGTCAGACGCGCCACCCAGCGTCAGGCGCAGATCCTCTGGGCCGATCAACGGCCGCTGCCACTTCGCCCAAGAACCTAGCACGTACGTCGAACGGCGCGCCAGCGTGATCGTACTTGCGGCCACGGCGGTGCCCAAAGCGGCTGCGGCGGTGGTGGTGGCAGCGGAGGCATTTGCGGCCGCGTCGCTCGACAGCTGCAGCTTAGAGCGGAAGAGAGCAACTATCCCTGCAATGGTACGGCATGCATCGGGCACCTCGGCCGCCTTGAGCAGCTCGACGTCGAATCTGCAGCCGAGAGTGGGCCAGGCTGCCAGTGCACGGCCGTACACGTGCGCCTCGGTCACGTCGTGCAGCACGAAGCAGGGCAGGTCGGGTCGCTCGCAGCTCGTGAGCGCGACACAGAGCGCGCTCTGCATCAGCGTCATCTCGCGCGCATCGAGCACCGGAACGTCGCGCGGCGTCAGGACGATGAACGCATGCAGCCCAAACCAGCGGCGCAAGCGCTCGGACGTGTCTGTGGAGAAGGACTCGGACGAAAAGTCGGAGGAGGGATCAAGCATCTCAACCATGAACCGTGGCAGCTCAATGGCCGTACCACCCGTTCGTGACGTGGTCCGCGCCACGTGCGGGTTGCCGTGCAGGCTCAGCACGTAGCGCTGACCGCCCTCATGCTCGAGCTCATGCTCGATGCACGGAAGCAGCTGAGGATGCTCCTTAGTGGCGAGCCACACCCGGCCATCCAGCCACGCGCGCACCGCCTCCTCGAGCGCGACCACGAAGGCTTCCCAGGGCGTCGACACGCTGAAGTCCTTGATTTCGAAGACGTCCGAGCCGGCACCCTTTTGCGCCCGCCGCATAATGATCCAAACGAAGTTCGAGCAGCGCGGCGCGCGCGCGTCCCCTGCAGGGCGCGCGCAGTACTGTGGTGGCGGTCGGCGCCGCTTCTGTCGCCGGGGCCCTCATGGCGTCGACTGGCGTGTTTGGGTTTCGTGAGTTGTTTCGTGTGTACGCCGCAAGTTTGGATTCACGAAACTGGATTTCTCCGTGTTGGGCGGAAACAAGAGTGTTTCGTGAAGCGAGCTGGTTGACACGCATAATGTACAGCGAAGCTGGTATCAGTGCCGATTCACACGTGGACTGCCTCCTGTGGAGTCACCCTGACCCGCGGGGTGTTGGGGTGACGCAGATGGTCGCTACCTACCTTCGGTCCGCCCTCGCATCTCTGCTCCATCGGCCACATCAGCCGGCGCTCACACAGCGACGTGCTGCTCGCCATCATTTCGCATGGGTGCACACGATGACATGCATATCGAAAGCAAGAAGCCAGTCAGCACAAACGGCCGCCTGCACGCACGCTCCACATAACTCGCCCTCTCGGCGCCTCGCGCCATGCGGCGCATCGGTCCGTTCGGCTCTTCTCACGAGAAGCCATACAAGCGGCAGCGCGCCACCTCGCGGTCAGCTGCGGCAGCGCTCCGGGAGGGGGGTGACGTCCAGCTCGTGCGCGCTACTGGACGACGCATCGACGGTGGCAGCGGCGGCGCAGGCGAGACCGCATCGGCTGGGTCGCGCGGGCGCTTGCCAGTCGAGGACGGCGCTGCGGCAGCATGCCGGTTCGTATTGCCCACGACGGCGCGGTTGCTGCTCCCGGCGGCGCCCTCGGGCGTCGCGGGGCCGTCGATGCGGTGGCGTAAGCTCAGGATGCCTTCGGCCAGGGCGCCGTAGTGGTGACGCAGGCACGATCGGCAGCTCGGCGCAGCGCGGCGCTGCTGCTGTGAGAAGGAGTCCGCGGGCCGATGCTCGCCGCACGTGTGGCACCAGAGCATGCGCGTTCGCCCCTGCATGAAATCGTCGCCGGCATGGGCGGCCATGCGCGCCTGACGAAATTTCGCCTGACGAAATGCGAGCACGAGCGCCGGCGAAACGTTCGCCTCGGGCTCCCACGTGTCGTCCTCAGGGCCATATCCCTCCCAGCGGATGAGGAAACGCCCCTCCTCTTCGCGCAGGATCGCCGACACCTCGAACACGTCGTCATCGGCGTCGTCTTCTTGGGAGGACCCGGGGCTCGCTGAGCGCCGTCGACCGCTTCGCTCCTCGGCCAGCCGACGTAGGTAGTAGTCGGTCACGGAGTAGTCCGATGAGCGCGACTCATCATCACTGGTCGCATCGCCAGGCTTCGGGGCGTTGAAGAGGCGCCGCTGCATCGTGATCGTACGCTGCGTGACGCGCGGTGCATCGTCCTCATCTTCTAAATAGTCCTCCATTGCAGCCCCGGCATAGGCTCCAGGGCGCCGTGACGCGGGGGGCGGCAGCACGACGACCGTCTCCGGGTTGGGCATTGCCAACGAAGATGCGGGCGCGGAGGCGCGCTTAGGCTTGCGAAGCGAGATGGGGAGCGCAGCACGCTCGGCCTCCTCCTCTGCGAACAACTCTTCGAGGGTGCACTGCTCATCCGCAGGCCGGGCGGCGAGGGCCCTTTTCGCGTGCCGCTCGAACTTGGCGAGCGTGTGGAGCTCGGACGGCGTGTCGATGGCCTCATCGGCCTCAGCGAGCGAGCGCTGGCACAGGTGCACGTTCACGCAACCTGAGGGCTCGCGGTACGCGAGCCTCCGCTTGATGGGGTTCAGGAAGCGGGAATCGACAAGCAGGTTCTCGTCGATCGTGCAGAGGGGCGCTTCGGAGTAGTTGACGGGCCGCCGCGGCTTGACGGGCGCGGACGGTGCTCGGACGGTGTCGATCTCGGGCGTGAGCATTGGCTTAATTGGCGTTTGCATGGCTTCGAAAACGAGCACGTCAACGCCAGAAAGATCGACGAATTTTCCCATCAAAACACTCCAGACATCAGTTGGCTTCGTTCATAAATTTGGATCTCGGGCCGTTTGACGAAATGGGCGATAAACCGTGCTCCTTCATTCCCAAGGGATACAATGTCGTACATGTAGTCAATTACTGGTGAGCAATAATGGGCGGCTCCGCGAGCGCGGGCGGTAGTGCCGCCTCTTGAGGGTCACGCATGGAACCAGAGCGCGCCACGCAGGTTCGGATGCGACCAGGCCAGCTGGCCAGCCACGTAGCACGCCTTGACGCTGAGATCATCCGGGTCAAGCAGCAAGAGGTCGGCGTCAGCGCCTGCCGTGAGCCGCCCCTTGTTCGGCAGGCGGAGAAGGCGGGCGGGATGCGCACTTCCACACAGGATAGCAGCCGACGGGTCGGCCGCGCCGGTCTTGAGGTACAGCTGGCGTGCGCACGAGGGGATCGCGCCCAGCGAGGCTTCGGCCGCCTCGGCATCGCCGCTGCCCGAGCCGAGGTCTGAAAGCAACACAATGCCGTGAGGGTTCGCACCATGCACTAGGTTGACTGAGCAGCTGTGCAGATTCGCGACAGCAAGAGAGAAAAAGATGTCACCAGGGGCGCCGGTAAAAGTGCCGGTGGCGGAGCGGATGGCAGGCCACGGCGGCGCCACCGCCTTTGCGTTTGCAGCGTCCGCGTCCGCCGCGTCCGCCGCGTCCGCCGCATCCGCCTTCCCAACGCGCCCATCGGCTAATAGTCCCACTGGGCCGGGGTCGCGATGCTTGAAGGGCGGCATAGCGCTCATCACCTGCGTCACCAGGCGTGCGCCGGCCGCGACGGCGTCGTAGCACTGCGCGAGCGTGGCCTCGGTGCGCCCGAGCCCGACGCCCACGCCAGCCGCGACGAGGCGGCTGATGGCCGTCACAGCTCCTGGTAGTTCTGGGGCGAGTGTGATCAGCGTTGCCTCGAGCGCCCTTCCGCCACATGCCTCGTCGAGCGCGTTGCCCTCGAGGGAGGAACGCACGTGCTCGGCCGACGAGCCCGTGGACGCCGCATGAAGCGCGTCGAGAAAGGGGCCGTCCAGGTGCACCCCGAGACACTGCGCCCATGCAGTCTCCTCCCCCATCACCACGTCCCTGCTCGGCGGCGGCAGGCGCGCGGTCTTGCCGAGCCGCTGGATAGCGCGTGCGCAGTCGGCGGGCGCACAGGGCCGCACGGCCGGGCAGAAGGCTGTGACGCCCAGCTCGGGCAGCCGGCGGCGCACCATCGCAAGGTCGGATGCTACCTGTGCCTCGGCGTCCGCCTCGGCGCATCGTGAGAAGTCGACGCCGAACGCGCCATAGAGCATGATGTCGATCATGCCAGGGGCAAGCAGCATGCCCTGACAGTCTACGCGCCGGTCCACTGCCTTTGCGCTGCGCTCCCAGAATTGCGATTGTGGGTCGACGAGCTTGTCGCCAAGCATCCACAGGTCGCCCTGGACGAGGCCGCGCTCGGTTACCAGCATCGCATTGAAGAACTGGGTCAGCACGGGACCGGACGGCACGGCCGCGGGCGGCGTAGGCGCCAGCTTCTTCTCGTACCGGGGTCGCACGTAGCGCTCATGGAGCATGTGAGCAGTGCAGACCCGATCGTCTGCGGGGAGAGAGACGATCGCGTGCTGTGGCGTATGAATTCATAAGTTTCGACAAAAGGCGTCTGGGCGGCATAAAAGTACCGTGACACCGAGCGCAGGCTTCCACACGCACATAAAGTGGCAAACTGGTGGCAAAGTAACCGTCGTGTGAAACCTCCGCCAAAACTCGATCGCCCCAAAAACTCCATCGCACTTCTTCCTCTCCAGGTTCGCCTGCATCCGCGCGGTCCCAACCATGTCGCTGGAAGGCGTCATGTCGTCTATGGGCAAGTCCCGCGATATCGACGGCTCCGTCGACCGCATCCCGCCGCCGCCGGAGGAGATGTGGGCGATCTTGTATGCGATCCAGAGGAAGTGCGAGGACGAGAACATCAACTTGGAGGGCGCGATGGAGGAGGGTGGCGGCAACCACTACGGCATGATGAAAGTCACCCAATTCAAGTCAACGCTGAAGACCAACCTGCCTCGTTTCCACATCACCGAAGACACCTTCGAGCGCATTTGCTCCCACTATGGCTGCGGCTACAAGAACCCGCGTGGCTACCGCGAGAGCATTGCCTGGAAGGACTTTTGCGAGGATGTGCACGACGCCATGGACATCACCAACGGCAAGGCGCAAGAGCTAGCGGCCACGCGCGGCGGTGTGCTGGATCTCAAGTCGCTGCTGTGAGTGCGGGTAGCGCACATCGAGAAGCGCCGGAGTACATGCTCGTCGCACATGCAGATCCGCCCGAGCTCGTCACATGCAGAGTCACGAGCGCCGGAGCGCGCGGCCCGGCGCTCGTGACGAGTCCGCTCGCAGCAGTGATCAGGAATTGGCGTGCGTGTTACGTTCTGTCCAATGAAGGCCAATGAAAGAATAAGAAAGAATTGCGTCGCCCTATATTTCGCTTTCGCGCTCGCGGAAGCGCCGCGCTTTGACCGTGGACCGGACGAACATAGGACGAACAAGCCCCGCGCTACCAGGAGATAGGCTATTTCGAACCGCGACCGGACCGACTTCGAAAAGACCGTATAACGTAAGCGATCCCCGCGAGCGGTCGGCGGTGGTGAGCGCGGTGGGGGGGCACTAATGAAACTGACTGACTGCTGACGGGCGTGCCGTCCATCCGTGGAAAACTCCTTGCTCTCCTACGCATTTGAGTTTGATTTGTGCGTGTGTTGTGAATGAAAACTCGCTTGATTCAGCCTGCAGGGGTGTGCTCGGGGCTCGCCGACGTTCGCGATACGTGTAGGTAGGTCGCGCTGCGAGCGCCTTCTCGTGGTTAGGTGTAGCAGGCCAGCATGGATATGCTCGCCTCGCCATCAAAGGCACCTGGCTCCAAGGCTAAGGATGCCGAAGTACGGATTCATCAGCAAGGAACCGCACCTTTGCCAGCCATCCGGCACACATCCCTGTCGCTCACGCCCGACCTGCGCCCCTGCCGCACAGCTCGCCAAAGCCATGTTCGAGGGTACGCAGCAGTACCGCAAGAAGCTGAAGCTGCCAGAGATCAGCGCTCGTGGCATCGCGATCAAGGAGGAGGTACGCTGCCACCGCAGTAGCAGCCACGGCAGCCAGCGCAGCCGGCGCAGTAGCAGTCAGCTCCGCCACCGGAGCAGTAGCAGCCGCTCAAGGCCACCGGCGCAGATAGCAGCGCCTCACGCGGCCCGCGCTGCCTTTGCGCAGGCCATGCAGGAGTCCTTTTTTGCCTTCGTCCAGAACAAGATTGGCAATTACTACTTTTGCCGCTTTGTGCAGGATGTGCACCACGTGCACGGGCACATTCTGCTGCTCGCACTGAGCTACCGCCCGTCGTTGCGCAAGCGCGAAATCGCGTACGAGGTCTGCGATACATTCGTGGACGGTATCTCGAAGATCTACTCAAGCGCCGATCCGGAGATTCTCCTTGAGGCGTACCTCGAGAAGAAAAAGGCGGTTGAGCTCATCAAGAAGGGCAAGTCAAATCGGCAAAGCCAGAAAGCGGCCAAGGTGGCCGACGCGAGGAAGGCCGTCGAGGCGACTTTGACGAAACTCGCCAAGGGGACGCCGCCCGACCTGCTCGACGGGATGGTGAGAGCATGCATGCTGCTCGAGGTGCTCGACCTTGACTGGCCCGAACCCAATTCCTAACTCTCGCCCTACTCCTAACCCAGGTGAGCATGCTACTAGAGGACCTCCACATCTACTGGCCCGCCTTCAAGCAGTCCAAGTGGATGGATTACTTTGGGCGCGCGCGCCAGATGGAGACACTTCATGTGGCACAAGAGGACTTTCACCAATTCCGCATCCTGGGCGTGGGCGGCTTCGGAGCGGTTCATGCGGCCGTGAAGCGCGACACGGGCATGCTGTGCGCCATCAAGCGCATGGATAAGAAGCTCATCAAGCACAACAACCGGTACAGGTCGTGCTTCACCGAGAAGGATTGCCTGCAGCAGACGTCCTCGGCGTTCGTGTGCGGCATGCACTACGCCTTTCAGACCAAGGATGAGGTTTGCCTAGTGCTCGACCTACTCCAAGGCGGCACGCTCTCGTACTTGCTCAGCCAAAGGAAGAAGCTCTCCGAAAAGGTCGTGTGCTTGATTGCCTCTGATGGCCTCCGCGTGATTGCCTCTGATGGAGACCGGTAGCTCTCCGAACAGGTCGTGTGTTTCTTCACCGCGTGCATCGTGAACGCGTACGAGGCGCTGCACACCAACGGCTACGTCTACCGCGACATGAAGCCGGCCAACGTGCTCATTAAGGAGAATGGATATGCCGTGCTCATCGACTTTGGGCTCGCCGCGAAGCTTAACACAGCGCTCAAGGGCAAGTGCGGCACAAGGGGCTACTGGCCACCAGAGATGGTCAAGGTGTGTGCGCGCGCCCGAGCAGGCACCCAACATGAAACCTCCCTGCCCAACATGACGCCTCCCTGCCCAACATGACGCCTCCCTGCCCAACATGACGCCTCCCTGCCCAACATGACGCTTCCCTGCCGGGCTCCATCCTCTCCGTCGCGCCTCCTACTCGCCTCTCGTACCTTACCCTCCCCTCCCCTCATCCCTCCCCTCGCGTCCTTTCCCTCCCTCGCGTGCCGCGAGTCCGCAGGGCGATCAGTACCTCACTTCCGGAGACTGGTGGTCTCTCGGCGTGACGATGGTCGAGCTCCTCTCCGGCAAGAAGCCCTTCAAGAAAAAGTTCCAAAAGTACAAGAACACCGAGGACAAGGTGCAAGTGTGCCTCGCAGGTGACGTGGACGACCCGATTGAGGAGAGGAACATTGAAGCTAAGCTAGGCGGCGCCAAGGTGGTGGACCACGACGGTCGTGATTCGAATGACGAGGAGACGGACGAGGAGAGCGGCGACGAGGGCGAGAAGGAGGGCGAGAAGGAGGGCTCGAAGAAGGGCAAGCGCCGATCGGCCGCGCGCATCATCGGCGGCTTCCACAAGATGGTTGAGAGCAACGTCGAGAACGAGCACGCCCTCGAGCTCTTGACACTGGCGGTGGGCGCGAACGAGAAGCTCGCGCCCTTCCGGCCGTGTGTCTTTGAGGGTGGCAGGGAGCGCCTGCTCAGGATCATGAGCGTCTTGGCCTTCCAGGACGGCACGGAGATCATGGTCCAGGGCGAGCTCGCCACCTTTTTCGGCATCGTCCTCGATGGCACTCTTCGTCAGGGCAGCGCAGTCTACAACGTGGGGGACGTCGTAGGTTACGAAGGGCTCTTCGCAGAGCGTTACCATCGGCCAGCTACCATCACTGGCAGGCAAGGCACGCTCGGTGTCTTTCTCTATTCGGAACTCGGGCGCGCCACGTTGTACGACGAGCCCGTGCTGGCCGCCCTTCGCGCGACCCTGTGTGCATGCCACTGGGGCAGTGCCACGAAGGCGCTCGGGACGGCGCTCGAGACGAGGATCAGTGACTTGGGCGAGTCGGAGGAGTTGCACCCTGAGGAGAGCTTCCTCTTGCACCAGAAGTACTCGCACCGAACCATCTCCCGCGCGTCGACCGCCGACACGTGCCTGCAGAAGGAGCTCTCCTCATCCAAGCAACGCGACCAGAAAATCTACCTGACGCAGGAGGTTTGGATCAAGAAGTCGGTCTGCGCCAACAGCGAGACGGCCCGGTTTCTGCAGGGGCTGCTCACGCGCGATGTGAACAAGCGGCTGGGCACGGGTTCAGATGCTTTCACAAGGGTGCGCGAGCATGGCTTTTTCAGGGACGGACCGCTGGGTGAGATCAGCTGGGAGAGCATGCAGGACCAATCGAAAGCGGCGCCCTTCATTCCCAAGAAGGAGGTGAATGCCAAGGACGAGTCCAAGATGAAGACCTTCAACACCGCTGGGATGCAAAAGCTCACCAAGGAAGATGAGGCCCTGTGGGCCGACTGGGACTGGGTGAGCGCCCCCTACTTTCAGGACGAGATGGTCGCTTGCCTGTACGAGGAGTGGGGGCTGCACGAAAAGAATAGGAGTAAGTTTGGCAGCGGCGGCTGCTGCACCGTCATGTGACCTAGCTTCGACACAAGACTAAGATTGTGACTTTTTGCCGCCATGTGATGGCTTGATCCTTTGCGAAGCTCGTCGCCGGCCGCGGCGGGTCGCCGGGGCGAGGCCGCGTGCGGGGACTGCGGTCCGGTCGACGTTCGTGCGCGGGACCGGCACTTACCACTTTCCTTCCGGGTCTTGTCATCTGTACGGAAGATCGAAGATCCTACTTAAACTCGACTTAGAAGCCCGAGCTCTTGCGCGGGCGCTTGCGGTCACGGCTGCTCGCGCTCGGGAACGCGGCGGGCTCTGTACTCGCTGATGCAGCGGCCGCGGCTGGCGGCGGTGGCGGTGGCGGTGGCGGTAGCGGCAGGGGCATGCCAGGCGGCGGCGGGGTGGGTAAGCTCGACGGCGAGACCCCGCGAGCCGCCACCGCGCTAGGTGTCGCTGCCAGCTGCAGAGAGACACGGCGGATCTCGCTTGGCAGCATCGAGGCCCGCGGCGGCGGCGGCGGCTGCGATCTCGCCTGCTGTGACGGCAGCTGCTGCGGTGGCGGCGGCGGCGGCGGCGGCGGCGGCGGCGGTGCCGTCTGCCTGTACAACGCTAGGCCGCTATCGGCCTCTGCCCACGTCTGCCACTGCGCAAGCATCGTCTGCATCAGTGGCGGCGGAGCCGGTGCGCCCCCCCGTCGGCCCCTCCCACCGCCCCCAGGCCGCCGCCTCTTCCGGTGTCTCTGCCGGCGCCGGCGCCGCAGCAGAGGCACCCCGCAACGGAGTGGCCGCCGTCACCGGCCCTCCGTCGGCTCGCCTTTCGCCACCAGTGGGCTCCCATATTTGGGTGCTCGCAGTGACGGCGGTCTCAGCTTGGCCAATGGCCAACAACCTCGCCTTGGTCGCTGCAACCGCGGGTGCGCCGTGCACACGAAACTCATCAAGAGGCGTCCAGGCGCGCTCGGTTGCTGCACTGGCATGCTCGACGGCGGGCGGCGGAACCAAGGCGACGGCACCTGAGGCAAGGGCGACTCTGGGGACCACGGTGCCACCAATGGCGGGTACACGAGTGGTCGCCGCCGTGCGCACCCCATCGCTCGCTTCAATGGTCACGAGTGCCTGAGCAGGCCGCTCGCCGCTGTGCTCGCCGCCATGCTCGAAGGTGCACTCGTCGGTGCACTCATCGCCACCCTCGTCGCCGACGAGTGCGTCCACCTCGCCATCCCCTCGCAGAACCGCCACCATCCATTCGCGCCGTGGCGAGCGCGCGGCTCCCTCCCCTCCTTGCACGAGGCGCTGGTGGCACGCCCTCGTCAACACGACCGAGCCCGCCAGCGGCAGCGGCGGCATCGTTTCGTCACCATCGTTCGCAGACCAACTGGTGCTCTGGCCGTACGAGTAGCTCGGGCAGTGCCAGAGGGACTCAGCTTCCAGTTGCGTCGCTAGCAAGGCGCCGGGGTCGAGGTCACGGAGCGGCGGCGGCGGCGGCGGCAGCAGATGCTCGAAGGCGCTCAGGGACTTCTGCTCCAGCATCACGCTCAGCACGCGCCCGCTCGCGCGGTCGATGACGTGGATCGCCTCCGGAGTGCCCACGACGGCGCCGTCCCCGAAGTCGCCCCCAAACTCAGACCCAAATCTGGACTCGAATCCACAGGCGCTGCCACGAGCGCCCCCAAACTCAGACCCAAATCTGGACTCGAATCCACAGGCGCTGCCACGAGCGCCACAGCCGCCCCGTCGGCGCTCGTAGTGCACGTGGTAAGCTGGTTGCGGCGTCACGCGCGCTCTCACCGAAGGGCGGCCGTTGCCCGCGACGGCGCCGCTCCCCGCAGCCGGCAGCGGCAGCGGCAGCCGCCACTGCCGCAGCGGCGCCCCAGGCATCCGTACGTCGATCGCAAGCAGATGCTGAGCCGAGGCCAAGACGACCAGCGTCGAGGGGCGTTCGCCGTCAGGGCGCGGGACCACCATCGCCCCCGCGTGAAGCGGAGCGAGCGGCACGCGCATCCGCCGCACGTCGAAAAGTAGAGTCGATTCGAGCCCTGTGCGCACGTCGGTGCGGAACAGCCCGGCACTACTCGCCACGAAAAGGGTGCGAGGGTGCTCCGCGTACTCGACTGCGCCCCATCCCGAATAAATCCCCGTCGCCGACGCCGCTCACGCCGCCGCCGCCGCCGCCGCCGCCGCCGCTGCCGCCGCTGCCGCCGCTTCCTGTGTGCACGTGCACGCAGTCGTCCCGCAGCGCAACACCTCGTAGGGGCCGTGCCTTGGCTTCACATGGCGCCCAGGACGGCGCCGTCGAGTGCGACCGCTCGAGCTTGAGAAGCTTGAGTCGTCCGTCCCCGAGCAAGCATGCCGCCTCCTCTCGGAAGCTCGGATGCCAGTGCAGGCACGCATGCAATGGGCGGGCCTCGCTAGCTGGGCACCCTGCAACGGCAAGCGGAGCGATCTCATACCGGAGATTGCGATCTCGTTGCCGGAGCTCGCGATCTCCTTGCCGGAGCTCGTTGAGGTCCTCCGGCGCGACTTGGCGGTCGCTGTCCTCCCGCAGCGAGAGGAAGTGGAGCGAGTACATCGTGCGAGCGAGCACAACTCGGTCGGCAACGCCCGCGCCGCGGCCCGAGGCGCTCACCTGCCGGATTCTGCTGCACTCGAGCGCACATCGTGCGAGCGGACCGGCTGTCGCCGCCGCCACCGGAGGCTGCCGCCGTCCTCTGCCGCGAACCGCGGAGGGCGGCGGCTCGAGCGAGTGCAGCTCGAGCGCGTCGAGGTCTGGGCCCTGAGCATGCAGCACACACGGGCCGACCATGGTATCCTCGAGCAAGCACATGGCGTTGCCGAGGTACCGATCGTACTGGTTGCTCTGCTGGTTGAGCGCCTCATCTGACTCGAGCTCCTCGACGAGCAGGCTCATGCTGATGCCCGCAATATCATTATCGAGCTGAAGCTCTTTGGCCTGTGCAGCAGCACCACGTGCTAACTGTGGCATCCCAACGGAGTTGCGAAGAGTGCGTGCCGACACGTGCCACATTGCGCTGCGCCCCGCGGCAGGCATAAGTGGCGGCACGGCCATCACGTCTGCCGGGATGGCGAGCTGACGCCTAGATGCAGCTGGCTGCTGCCACTCCGTGGGCCGCAGGTATGGCAGCAGCTGCAGGTTGTCGTGGAGCAGCAACTCGCTCTCGGCGGTCACCAAGGCTGCGTTCACCATATCTGCGGTACGAACGCCGTGAATGTGAAGAGCTTTGGACAAGGCGCACAAGAAATATCATCAGTTTATTCATGTTAAAGGACCTTCTTCGCCGAATTTGGGCAACGGTCGCGGTCGCTCGCCGCGTTTTCCTCGCTGCGAACGCTGCGATCGAACACAGCTCGTGGGTAATAGGGCCATCGACCAGTTCATCGGCCTTCATCTTCGATGAACCCGAGCGACAAACAGGCCGTGCTCCAATCGCTCAACCGGCTGAGCGACAATCACACGCGCAAGAAGGCGTGGGACGAGCTCACAGCACGTGCCGACCGGCTCGACGGCCACACAATCGGGCCCTTTTTGCTGTGCCTGCACAATACTACGGCGCAGCATACGCTCCCGTGCCGGTGCGGAGCCGTGCGCATGTATGCCCACCTCGCGGGCATTCAGCCGACGCTGCTGCCGCCTCACCTGCCACGCATCGCCGACGTGCTCGTTGCACGCCTCAAGGACAAGGATGCGACCCGCGAGCTGCGTGAGGCCTGCGCCGCGGCCGCGGCCGCGCTCGTGACGGAGCTCGACCATGAGACGACGTTCGCGGCGCTGCTGAGACCGCTGCTGCCGCTGCTCACGGAGCCGAGCGAGCCGCATCAGATCGGCGCCGCGGTGTGCCTCGGTGCGGCCGTCAGCGCTGCGGGTGAGCTGGGGGACGCTCTCACGCAGAAGGTGGCGGCGCCGCTGCTGAAGACGCTCGGGCACCCGATGGTGGGCTCGCACGCGGTGCTGCTCGACGCGGCGACCAGTCTCGTGAGCCGCAGCCCGTACTCGACCCGCAGCCTCGCACCGGCTTTGCTCTCAGCCGCCCTCGTGGGCGCCGCCTCTGCCGAGTGGTCTGCGCGACGCTCGGCGGCTGAGCTGCTCCGTGCGTTTGCGGTGGCGCACGTCGAGGCGGCGGTGGGCGGCCGCGGCCGGCTGATGCCCGCTCTCCAGCTGCTGCGCGCCGACAAGAACAAGGCTGTGCGCGAGTCTGCCCTCGAGGCGCTCGCGGCGGCGCGTGCCGCACTAGGAGAGCCCCCAACGGCACCGGGCACCGCCGAGACAGGCGAAGCCGGCGGCGCCGAGCCGGGCGCGGCCGGCGCGGCGCGCAAGCCGCGCTTGAGTGACGTACGGCAGCAGCTTCGGCAGCAGGCGGCTGCCGGCTCGCCAGATCACAATCTCAATCTCAAGGCGACGACACCGGTGATCATCCTCGCTCCGACGGCTAAAGGGGTGCCCATCATGGCGCCTCAGGCCTTCCCGTCCTTTTCGCTGCAGCCGCCCTCGCCGTTGCGCGAGCGCACGCCGGGCGAGAGGCCCACGGAGCTGCACCTGACGGCCATGCTGCCATCGGGCGACTTCAGCATGCTCGCCGCACCCCAGGCGTACAGCGATAGCGAGGGAGCGGACCCCCTGGAGGCTCTGGACGACGACGACGACGACGTGGACGAGGCGCACGATGAGGGGGCGCTTGACAGGGCGCTCGAGGGCCTGCATGACGAGGTGTACGAGGGCGAGGCCCCGTACGACGACGAGGCGTTTGCGGACGAGGCGGACGAGGCGGGGTCGTCTTGTACCGAGGCGGGTGGTGAGGAGATGGAGGAGGAGGAGCCTGGCCCAGTCTCGCGGAATGGCAATATCTCGTCCAATATCTCGCGGAATGCGGCCCCCCGGATCGGGGATGGGGTACTCGACAGCAGCCTGTGGATGCACGCGGGGGAGGACGACCTCAACGGCACCATCGGTACCGTCATTGACGACGACGAGAGCGCCTCGCCAACGGTGCTTGAACGGCCTCGGACGTCGCGGCAGCAGCAGCCGCAGCAGCCACCATCGTCACCACCTGGAGCGAAGGCGGCGGCGCAGCTGCAGCTGCAGCAGAAGCAGCAGCACGGGTACGGGTCGCAGTGGCGGCAGCAGCAGCAGCAGCAGCAGCAGCAGCAGCAGCAGCAGCAGCAGCACCAGCAGCAGCAGCAGCAGCAGCAGCACCAGCAGCAGCAGCAGCACCAGCAGCACCAGCAGCACCAGCAGCGCCCTCACCTGAGGCAGCCACGGCCCTTCGCACCTCTCGAGACGCCCTCACCCGAGGCAGCCGACGATGAGCCGAGGGCCGTGCCGTTGCCCAAGGGGAACGGCCCCCGGGTATCATCGCCCCCTGGTATGAGGCCGCCGGTGTCAACCAGCCCCCCTACGAGCACCGCCAATGGGCGCGCCGGGAGCCACGCCCCCGCCCAGGGGCCGGCCGCCGCCTCCCCTCTGTCAGCAACCTCCCCGCGCGAAAAGGCCCTCCTCGAGCTCGCCGCTCGTGAGCTGCAGCGGACCAAGGCGGCGGCGGCGCGCCATGCAGCGGCGGCGCAGGCGAGTGAAGCCGAAGCCAACCAGGCCAAGGCCGAGACGGCGGCGGCGCGCGAGGCGCTCGCGGCGGCGCAGCGGGCGACGGAGGCGGCCACGCGCGCTGCGGCGGAGGTGGCGGCGGCGGCCGGTGCGCGCATGGCTGAGGCCGTCGAGGTCGAGCGCCAAGCCGCACGCGAGCGTGAGGCCCAGTTGCGTGCGCAATTAGAGCAAGCCCAGCGGCAGCATCAACAGGTGGAGCGGCAGTTGGAGCAGCAGCAGCAGGAGCAGGAGCAGGAGCAGCAGCAGGAGCAGCAGCAGCAGCGGAGGGCATCGCGGCCTCGACCCTCCATCACAGCCCTGGCAGCGGAGGACGACGTGCAGCAGCTGCAGGCGCAATGGGAGGCGCAGCGCCTGCCTCAATTGGAAGCGCAATTACGCGAGGAGCTCACAGCACAGCTCGAGGCGTCCCTTCACGAGACACTGCGCAGCCAGTGGGAAGCCGAGCATGATGCCGCGCTCGTCGAGTTACGCGAGCGCATCGAGGCAGCGCAGGCGGAGGCGGCGGAGGCGCGGTTCCACGAACAGCTGGCGGAGGCTGATGCGGCACGCGTGCGAGCGGAGGATGCGGTGGCGCAGGTGGCGGACGAAGCGGAGGCGACCTGATTGCATGCTGATGGCCTCTGATTGCATGCTGATGGCCTCCCTCATTGCATGCAGGTGGCGGAAGAAGCGGAGGCGACCGCGGCGGCGGCGGCGGCGGCGGTGGAGAGCATGCAAGCGGAGATGGACGAAGCGCGTGCTCGAGATGGCACCATGGATGAAGCGGCCGTGGCTATTGCACAGGCTGAGGCAGCACGTGATGCGGCCACCGCCTCGGCCGAGAGCGCCACCGCGGAGCTCGAAGCGGAAGCGGCACGCGCCACGGCGGCCGAAGATGCGGCTGCGGCGGCCGAGGCGGCAGCGGCGGAGGCGGCAGCTGAGGCCAGAGAAGCCCTGGCGAATCTGGATCACGCCCTGGAGGTGGCCGAGGCGGCGCGAGCCGAGGCAGAGGCGCGAGCGGAGGCGGCGGAGCGGCGCGCAGACGAGGCGACGGCGGCAGCGGAGGAGGCGACGGCGGCAGCGGACGAGGCGCGTCGTGCGGCGAGCGCTGCCGCGGGCGCGATGGCCGCGCTCGAGCGCGCCGAGACGACTGCCGAGAAGCTTCGTGTGCGGCTGGAAGCGGTCTCTGCCCGGGCCGCAGAGCTCGAGACGAAACTCCAAATCTCCGAGGCCGAGCTCGCTCGACTGCGCGAGCAAGCGGACGCGGACGCCACCCATGCCGCCACGAACGAAGCGGTCATCAGGGCGGCGGCGGCGGCGGCGGCCGAGGAGGCGGCCGAGGAGGCGGCGGCGGCGGTGCGCGCGGCCGAGCATGCGGGCCAGAAGACGGCAGCGATGCTGCGCGAGGCTCTCGAACGTTCCGAGGGCGAGCGTCAGGCTGCGATGGCGAAGGCCGAGACAATGGCGGCGGCTGAGGCCGACGCCTTCTCGTATCGACTCGTGCAACTCGAGGAGGAACTCCAACGTGCGCACACGGCGCGGGATGAGGCGGCGCAGGCGGCAGCCGAGGCGCAGCAGCAGCAGCAAGAGATGGTCGCGCAGCTGCGCATGAGCCACGACCTATGCCGCGTCGAGGCACGCGCCAGCCCAGGGCCCTCCTCTCTTCTTCCCCCCCCTTCTCCCCCC
>JWZX01002369.1:0-11263 GCA_001275005.1 Chrysochromulina tobinii | reverse complement strand
GCATAGGGCGCGCTGAAGCCGCCCGCTTCGAGCGGCACAGCAGGTGCTTCGAGCGACACAGCAAGGTGCTTCGAGCGACACAGCAAAAAGGCGCACGCGCAGTTTCGGTCACAAGGTTAAAATTCCCACACTTCCATCCTTACGGTTCGGGTGCGCGACCTGATCTCAGCTTCACTCACAAGGCAACCGTTGAAACTTACAAACTTGATTCGCCGTCGGCCTCCCTTCGTTCGCGCGACGAAAGTCAGCAGGGTGTCAGGGACTTGTGCAGCACTGGTGTCAGATGACGAAAGCTAAGGCGCAACGCTCTGCGCAGTCCGGTGAACTCCATTCCGAGCAGCATGCACCAGGATTCTCGAAATCAGCCGCTTTCATTTGCGTAAGCTCGAGTTTCGCCGCTGTGCTTGCAGTCTCGTGGCACTTCATGGGTCGAGAAAGTAAAAGCGAGATAGCTCTCCGGGCTCGAATCGCAGCCCTTGAGAATGTGCTTGTGCATCGGGAGCAGCGCATTGCCCAACTCCAAGAGGCTTGCTCAAGAGACTCCAGCGGCCCAGACGCCAGTCTTAAGGCAGCCGCAGGCATTGCTGCAGCGTTGTCAGCTGATTGCAACGTGGTGCAAGAGATCTCTCTTCACTCAGTGGCTCCTGCTGAGTTTCGACCCCTGAATCTCACCTACGGGCTACCATCGACTGTGCGCTGCCCCATCGTCATTCGTGGCGCTGTAACGTTTTGCCAAGGAAGTAAACTGGCGCAGTCTTGGACGTGGAACCGTGTCCGTAGAGCAGGGCCGCAGCGGCAGGTCACTTTCGATGTGTCTGCCGAACCCGGCTTGACGTATTGGAACAACGTGACCATGCTGGCTGAGCTCGTCAAGCTGCGTGGCCTTCGCACCCAAAACTTCAAGACGGTGACGACGAGAATCGACCGATTTGTCGATGCCATAGAGTCAGTCGATGACGAGTATGGTCCCTTTGTGCGATATGGTGCACCGCTGCGTAAGTTCTCAGCTTCCATGGCAGACGAGCTCAAAACGGCACATACTAGCATCAATACTCACGATGCTGCAGGGCCTTTGGGGCGTCTAGCTCCATTGCTGCCAGACAACTTCGGGGAGCGCGAGATTACTTTGTTCCTTGCGGCTGCTGGCGTGACTTCCACCGCTCACTACGACAACTCCGCAAACATGCATATGCTGCTTAGTGGACGCAAGCGCTTTCGACTGCGGAAGCCGTTGCTTGCGCTTGACACACTCGCTACCTGGCCTGACACACATCCGAATGCGCGGCAGCTGCAGACGCCTGTCGCCCCAGATGACGTCACGTTCACAACGGTCGAGCTAGAAGCTGGCGATGGTCTTTTCGTGCCTGCAGGCTGGATTCACGAAGTCACGGCACTCGAGAGGTCGATTGCACTTTCGCTCCTTGCGCCCAATTTCGAATATGGCGATTTCGAGAGGTTTGGCACAGAGGATCGCCTGCAGATGATTCCTTTCCTCGCGCGGTTGCGGGGCACGTTCGACCCAGTTCGGCTCTCAAAGGTCTTCAAGGTCTTCGTCGTCTCCTTACTCGCACGTCTCGAGATGCCCGAGCTGATGCGCACGCTGCTGAGCATGTACTCGGCCGAGACACGAGCGGAGTTCGGAATGCCACCCGCGGCAACATGGCCGTTTGGTTGCCATGCCGCAGATGCGATCGATGCGGCGATCGTCCGCGAAGGCGCCGAAGTCGTCGCAATGCGTTTCCTCAAGTACCATGCCACACTCCGCCCTCGCTATGTGACGGTCTACCTGGAAAACATACTTGGTGTGATGGCTAGCTTCCTGGACTTGCCGACCAAGGAAGCGACGTATGCTGCCTGGCTCGACTTTGCGACGGCTTGCTTGATCATTCCGCCTTCGCCATGATTGCACTGGTTGCGAGCTCAGGTGTGACATCGACGACGTCTAAGCTGCGTGCGCCCTTTGCGCTCCTGTATGTTGTGTATGTGTCCGCCGCGCTGCCGATGCTGTGAGGCTGAGGCTCCACGCGGGCTTCAGACGACAGACCCGAGGTTCACCCGCGGGGCTGAGCCGGTCGGCGCGAGCATCTCTGTGTTTGTGAGTATCAATGGTACCGCCGATCGCCTTCGCGCGCCGGATCCGCGGGTGACTCCTGTGGCACTAGTCGGTCATTAGTCGGTGGGTCCTCGGTCTGTGTGCCCCATGTGAGCCCTGTGTATAGTGTCGCTGTCGGCTGGGCGCGAAGCCGAAGGCGAACGTGGTTCCGCGGATCCGACGAAACGAGTAACCATCTAACCAACCGGTGCGTTGAAAGTGTTATCGGGTTGGTGCTGTTTACAGTACGCGTTGTGAGCTAGTTGTAACCGCACACGTATGTACGCCGGTCCGGGAATCATGTAAACATTGGCTGTGAATTCATAGTGTTCACGCGTTGCTACTGTTAACAGCGTCATGGATGCTTCTGTGGCTTGGCTCACGCCTCCATCCCACCCGCCTTCTGCATCCACTATCCGATGCTGGCGGGGAGCGTGGTCCTTGGCTACGCACGCTATCTCGGCATCGACCCTGAGACCGAACCGAGGTTGGTTGACGTTGCGCGGGAGGCACTCACTGACCCAATGCCTCCTGGATGGGAACGGCACCTGAATGAAGAACATTGTCGGCCGTTCTTCTTCAGTCCGGAAGGGATCACAACCTGGGAACATCCGCTGCTGCAGCACTACCTCGCAAAGGTGGATGGGCTTCGGGCGAGCACTGCTAGAACTACCCACTGGAGCACCCAAAGCATTCCACCGTCAGCGACACATGCGCCACACTTGCAAGCGCAGCTCGCTGGACACGTAGCAAATGCACACCAGTATCTTTCCAGTCAATATCTGCAACCGCCACTATCGACGATGCAGTACTGGCCTGCCTCTTTGCCATACCATCCGTTGCAAAACATGCCGCTGCCGCTCGAGGCGCCTGGACACATTCCAATGCCGATGGCATACGGGCACCCAGCCTCGTACGCGATACCGGCCATGGAGCATGCTTTCACACCGTATGTTGGCGCGCTGCACCAATACCACGCTGGTCACCCCACCCAGCATGCAGCACTCGCACCACCTGCTGTGCACCTGCCCACCATGGTGGCGCTTCCTCACGTCGCCTGCGCGCAATTGTCAGTGCCCTCCATGCAAGGCCCCCCGCTGGTGACGGATCTGGAGCGCTTACGCCATCATCAGGTCGAGAGGTATCAGCAGCAGCTACGACAGCTTCATGGGCAGTCCGATCTTGCCAATCGGACTCCATCTGAAGCGCCATCCTCCAGTGCTCCTCACTGGCAAGAGCAACGCCGCCGCCAGTGGCAGAGGCTGCAGGAGCTGCAGCACGATCATATCGAGCGCCAACTGCAGCATCACGACGACCACAACGACCCGCGGAGCAACCATGGGCCTGTAGATGAGACGCGAGCTGAGGCGGCGGCCGTTGGTGCGACTGCTGACAATGGAGGCATGCCACCGACGGAGCGCAAGGCCTCAGAGGAGACCGTGCGATGCGCGTCGCTCGAGTCCGCCGAGCGCCTCGGCGAGTGTGCTGGCGGTGCCCATGGTACCGAGGAGGAGCCACTGCCGTCTCTCAAGCAGCTCGCGGCGCCCCTCCTTGGTATCATGGGCTCGGCCCTACAGCGTACTGCCTCTGCTGGTGCCACCGCTGCCACCGCGCTCAAGCGTCGCGGCTCAGCTGCGGCCGCCGCCGCTTCGGCGGCGGCCGGTGCTGGACACGGCGCTGCCGCTGTAGCCGCCGCCGTTGCGTTTGCGCAGGCGCCTGGATCACCGGCGCCGCCACCGCCTCCTCCTGCTGGCATTGGTGGCGGCAGTGTGGCGCAGCTGGCGGCAGCAGAGGTAGAGGCTGCGGAAAACGCCTTCCGTGCTGCGTCCGAGGTTTGGACGGCAACGCTCGGGCAGCAACGCGAGGCCCTTCCCTCGTCCGCGGCTCGCCTAGTCAATCAGGTCCTGGGCGATGCTCGCGCTCGTGTTGAGAGCGTCTCCCAGCAGCTTCGTGCCGAGCTCGAGCACGCCGGCTCTCGTGGGCGCGCCTTCTGGCCGGCGGAACCAGTCTCTACCTCGGACGAGGCCACCGCGCCTGGGTCCGCTAAAACTGCCACCATGCTCACGAAGAGCGCGGTGGATGCATGCGCTGCGCTGGGAGAGGCGCGGGATGCAAGGGTGCTCGAAGTGGAGGCGACTCTGCGAGCATGCGAGAAGCGCCTTGACGCGCTGCGCTCCACGCGGCACGAAGCGTCGGCCTCGCTCGGTGGGAACACCATCCTCCCCAAAGTCTCTAGTGACACAGACGAGCCGT
The DNA here is from genome assembly GCA_001275005.1 of Chrysochromulina tobinii. Lineage (NCBI taxonomy): Eukaryota > Haptophyta > Prymnesiales > Chrysochromulinaceae > Chrysochromulina > Chrysochromulina tobinii. Next base: position 6,918 of record JWZX01002369.1, on the reverse strand, counting down.
CCTCTGCCGAGGTTGTGGCAGCAGACAAGGCCCTCAAGGACCTCGATTCGTCTGCCGCGTTTGAGCTCGAGCAGGCGCTATGGCGCGGCGGACTGCGCGGAGCTGCGCTGCAGGCACGTGTTGCCTCGGAGCTGAATGACCTGCGTGAGCAATGGCGCGAGCATCGGGCTAAGGCGGAGCATGCAGCCGTTGAGGAGGCCAGGCAGCGCGAAGCGCAGAAGAAGCGTCTGGCCGCGTACGTGCGCCGCTCGATGCTCGATGCGGCCACGCACTCGCTCTCCCGCCTCCTCGACGTGGCCACTGCTACTGCAGGTGACCTCACAGCAGTGGCACTCCGCGCTCTGCATCAGCGAACAATCGCGATGCACCGAGGGCTTGGCACGCCGGCGGACGATGGGGCATTGACACGGGACGCCGCCACTTCCTCGCTGGTGCAACACCTCGTGTCCGGCGGCGAGGCTCTGATGGTGCAGCTGCATGCCGAGCTCGCCACGCTCGTGGAGGCGGTGGCCGCTGCGGCCACGCAAGTGGAAGCGTGGGTTCGAGCGGAGGAGGAGCTACGCATTGTTGCGCGCCAAGCCGATGTGCAATCGCGTGGAGCCGTGGGCGTCAGCGAACGAGCTTTGGAGGCGCGGTGCGCAGTGTTCGACGGCGATGTGTTGCAGCTGCGTTACCGGGCGCTCGAGGGCTTCGGGCGTGGCCTTACCTTGATGCTGGAATTTGGCGAGGCGCTTCTCGTCGGCGAGCTCTTGCGTGTTGCGCCATCGTGGGGCACGCAGCAGAGTATGCCCCCGCCGCCGTACTCGTCGGCCCAACCGTTGGGACCGGTCTCAACGACGCGGACAGCGATGCCCCATCAGCAAGCCGCACCGCAGGTCGGCGATTCATCACGCGACATTCACTTGACGGTACCGGCATCGACAAAAGAGCATTCTGCCACCCGTCATTCATCTCTGCTGTGTGGGCCACCCATGAATGCCGTAGCTGCGTGTCCTCCCACCATTTCCGCCACACCGGTGGAGCATTTGGCACTGCGGGCGCCGTACCAACGTACGGTCGCCCGACCATGTGCATCCCTGTGTGCATCCTTGCCGAGGGCGCCCTCCACAGCAAGCGCCGAGGCTGGCTCTGCTTCGCCCCATACGCCCCAGACTTTACAGTTGCAGCACAGTCGTGTGCCAGCCTTCGACCCGGCAGAGAGCAGCGCCGAAGCGGGCACGCCCCTGACTCGAGGAGCAGCGTCCACGGCATTCGCGGAGGTCTGGCTCAACTCGCGGGGCTCGCTGCTCTCGCCGGGCTCGCTGCCGACAGCCAACATGTCCGTGACGCCATTGACGGCCGTGGACGACGGCAGGCTGTCCGTTGGCACCATTCCAGTGCTTAGCTCGCCCCCTTCGTGCCTGGCCTCTACCACCCATACCGCCGAGCCTGTAGGTGCGCCGCCGGCCGCTGCGCCCGCTGAGGAGGAGCTGGTGGCACGGCAGCTGCTCTGGGAGGAGGAGTCAGACGCTGCTGCCGCCGCTACGGCAGCGGAGGAGACAGGGGAGGAGGTGGCCATAGCAATCATAGCAGAACGCGAGCAGGGTGAGATGGCGGTAGAGGAAATGCTGGCGTTCCTCGACGAGGCGGCGCAGCTTGTCGGGCTTCCCAAGCCCTCGGAGCAGATTCAGGAGCAGACTAGGCTCGAGAGCAGGCCTGCCCAAGTGGAGGATGTATAGCCAGGAGCGCGCGAGAGTATCTCGAAGGCTGTGTCCGTTGCATTTCTATAAGATGTCGCCGACAAACGAAAGCGCTCTTTCGGCGTCGTCCGAAAGGCGACGTACCGACGAATGGTGAAGCGTCCGCGCGAGGTTGCCGTCGCCTCGTCCAGCGAGCCTTTTGCTACTTTGGGCGAGGCTGTTCCCACCGCCATCGCTTCTGCACCAAAACGCAAGCGCAAGGACTCGCGCAAGGATGCAGTCGCACCCCTGGATGCCCTGGTTGCATCCCACGACAACAGTTCCAGTGACGCGGCCGCGTCTGCGTCGGCGGTGTTACCCGTCAACAACCCGCGATACCCCGCCGTCCAGCGGCGGACGGCGCACAAGAAGAAGAAGACGCTCGTGGTGTGCTCACGCGGCGTGACCTCGACCAACGTTGAGCTCATGGAAGACCTGCTCAAACTCATGCCGCACGCTCGCAAGGATCCAAAGTTTGACAAGAGCGAGCCTCTCACATCGCTCGGCGAAATCGCCGAGCTCAACGGCTGCGCGGCGGTGCTGTACTTTGAGGCGCGCAAGATGAAGGACCTGTACCTGTGGGTGGGCGCGGTCAAGGCAGGAGGCCCATGCGCAAAGTTCCTCGTGCAGCAGGTGAGGCCAATGAAAGACCTGCGCCTCACAGGCAATTGCCTGCTCGGCTCGCGCCCAATTCTCTCCTTTGACGGCGCGTTTGACGGCGCGCCGTACCTGCAACTGCTCAAGCAGCTGCTCGCGCACGCGTTCGCGCCGCCCAAAGGCCACCCGCGCTCGAAGCCCTTCCACGACCACGTGCTGTCCTTCTCTGTGCTGGGCGGGCGTGTGCTCGTGCGCCACTACCAGGTGGTGCCGCCGCTGCACGACGCGAAGAAGGAGGGGGATACCCTCGTCGAGATTGGCCCGCGGCTTGCGCTCGTGCCCATTCGCATCCTCGGCGGCGTCTTTGCGGGCGAGACGCTCTATGTCAACGACACGTACCAATCGCCCAACCTGCTGCGCGCGGAGCAGAAGCGGCGCTCGGCAAAGCGCACGATCGGTCACGTTGCGCAGAAGGAGAAGCGCCGCAGCCGCCTCGCGCAGGGCGCCGACCAGCCCCCCGCTGACGACCTGGCAGACGTGTTCGCCGTCGGCGAGTAGAGAAACTCGCTCACGGTCTGCACGCCCTCCGATAAAGAGCGGTATGCGATCAGCGCACAGTTGAGTGCTAGCTCGAGAAAAATATTTTCGTACAAACGGCGCCGTTCACACCCCTCGGAATCTTCGGCGATCTCCCTTTTCTAATTTCAATGTCGCGCATTGTTCTTGCTGCAATGGCCGCTTCGGCGTCGGCTTTCTCGCCTGTGGCGAGCTTCTCGCCGGTGGCAGCACCGCAGCGCGTTTCCTCTCCGCAGATGTCCACAGACGGCTTTTCACGCCGTGCTGCCTTTGCGGCCATCTTCGCCGTGCCTGCCGCTGCCAATGCCATGGCTGTCAGTGACAGCTACCCCTCGAACCGCGCCGCTCTGTCGCCGTGGCCGGCAGGCTGCCTGAGCCTTGAGGAAAACGCCCTCTCGCGCCCTGATGCGCGCATGGACCCAAATGGCGCGCTTTGCGCTTGCGGTCGCCCAGACTGAACATGGGCGTTGCCACCGCAGGTGCCTGGCCTCAACAGCCCTGGCCTCGTTCCCGCCAAGAAGGTGCGGAGCGGCTTGACGCGCGCCGATTTCGACGAGAAGATCCGCGACGCTGACACCAACCATTTCTGGTACGCGCGCGCACGCTTTGCAGGCAGTTTGGCTGCTCTCGCTGTCTGTGTAGGCCAACACTTTGCGATGCTTATCCAGCCAACTCATCGTGGACTGCTTGAATGCACCTGTGCTGCAGGTCGCCCAAGGGGATCATGGACTCGGTCCCGAAGATGAAGGGCATCATCACGCCCAAGACTGCGGGCTTCAAGACCAAGTAAGGACGGGCACGCGTGGGGAGTCTGAGAATTGCGTTGTGTTTCGACAATTTATGACTCCGTGAGGCTGGTGCGACATTTACCCTAAACCCTATCTATACCTTGAAGTGTGCATGACACATTCAGTGCAAAGAGTGAGGAAAACCCTCAGCCGCGAGCCGCCTCTGCCCTCACAAAGTCAAAGAATCCCGCCGGGGCGCCGGCGTGACGTGGGGCGCGGGACCCACCCCAACAGCACGGCGCACCTTCCGCCGGCGGTAACTTGATTCGGAGATGTGCGTGACCACCCCCCTCTTCCTCCCGATTCCCCCAAAATTCCGTAAATCCGTAAAAAAGTTGTATTTCCCTCTGTGTTGAGGCCCAGAGCTGCCCTTTGATCAGCTGTAAAGCCGGGTGACGCAGGAACTTCAAACTTGCAGATTGGACTCAGTTTCGGCGTGCGAAAAAGCCCCGCGCGCGCTCTCTCCTTGGAGTCGAGAGGGCTCGCAACATGGCCAACGTTCAGGATTCGAGCAATGACAACTCGAGCGACGATGACGACGACGATGAGGACGAGGAGGAGGATCCAATGGAGGAATCTCTCGTCAACCTGGTCGGCAATACGATCAAAGAGCTCGCGCCAGCAGCGCAAGTGTTATGCAGGAAGCAGATCATCCTTTCCAAGTTGGGTCGAATGGGCATCTTCCGCGTGGTGGATCTTCAAACGATCATGGATGCCGACATTCAGATGGTGGTTGCTGCATTGTCCCCCACGCCTCTGCTCTTTGCCTTCAAGCTCAAACAGGCGGTCACCGCCTTGCTCGCCGGTGCCGAACGACAATCCACTTCGAGCCAGTTTTCGCCCGCCGGCGCCGCTTCGACCGGAGGTGCCGCTTCGACCGCCGGCGCTGCTTCGACCGCCGGCGCCACGTCGCCCGCGAACGCCACCTCGCCCGCTGGTACAACCCCAGGCAGTGGCGCCTTCCAAACGCCTCCGATCAATGTCGCACCCGCTGCCACGCCGTCACCCAGCACCTCCGTAATTGCCACGGTGAAGATCGGCCCACAGACGTATATCGGAGCGCACCAGTTCACTGTCACGGTGACCACTTCCTTCGCTGAGCTCTTGCGCCTTGCAATCTCGGGGAAGAGCGAGGTGGACCGTGCAAAGCTGGAAGGGCTGCCTGTGAAGGTTGAGACGTTCACAGGTCCGCAGCACCTCTCGACCCACAAGGCCGATGCGTCGCTCTCGGCGCTCGTCACCGACTCCATTTCGCTCGGCTACCGCCACATTGTTTTTACGCATGCCCTGCCCGCCCAGAAGCCCGCTGCCCGCCCCTCGAATAGTGCGTTTGAGCGCATGATGGGCCTTGGGCTGCCAGACAGAGAGACCGCTGCCGACGAGGCTGAGCTATCTTTTGACCAGAGGCTTTACAACTGGCTCGTCGATGTGTGCGAGGAACAAGGGCTTGGCGTTCGTGGCGACGAGAAGAAGGAGTGTGAGTACCTTCTAAACGCGAGTTCAACGAGCGCTACTCGCACGCGGTCGTGACCCCTGGGTTGCTCCGATCTATGTATGCGCTGCTCACAAGCGACGGCTCGGCACCCATGAACAGCCAAGCGAAAGCTGTCGACGAGGCGGTGCTCAAATTTCTGGCGGCTGGCGGCGACGTCGAGCTCTTTCCAGACCTGCGCGCACTCAACAGCGGCGAGCGCGGCAAGTACGACCTCTTCTGGGCGGCGGGGGCTCGCGTACTCGCCTCACTTGAAGCGTGCGCCGCCGACGATCGGCACGGCGAGAACCGTACTCTGCTGCAGCCCCTCTCTGTGCCGGACTTGCGTCGGCGTATCGTCGAGCAGCTCGTGAGTGAGGGGCACCCTGAGCCCACCGCTCCGTGCGATGAGTGGATCAGCTTCCAGTTCGCGCCACGCTGCCCATCACGCACGATCGCGACACGGCATACGGGTCGTTGGGACATCACCCTCAAGGTGATCTCCACTACTTTACGCAAGTCCAACGAAGATTCACACTATTGCAACGCTCTGGAGCTCAACGTGAAGGCCTTCTTACACGACGCCGACTTGGTACTCGAGCGTGAGTTCAAGGTGCTCCTTGAGCATCGTCAGCAGCAAGATCGAGCTCGCCAGGCGGGCCAAGGTATCGGGTGGGGTGCCGTGCTGAACAATCCTGATGCAGCAATATCTACGGGTGACATAGAGAGGTACCTCACGGCCACCCTCGAGCGTATCGTGCGGGTCTCGAACGACGATAAGTGCAAGGTGCCGACTGGCGAGCCTGGCAACCCGGTGGGCACCAACGTGCGCCCAATGGCGGCGGGCGTCGCCCTCAAATCTGTGCGGCTGCTGGCCATGGACCACAGCTGGCATCGTGCCTCCATCACCCCGACGGTGACGCTGCTGTCGGACGTTGCGCACGGCTTCGAGACTGGCAATTGGCGACACGGTCAGCTGGTTGTGAGCATCAAGGACTCCGTGCTCGAGCCGTCCTCGGCCTTCCGAAACGCTGCAGAGCTCGCAACCACCGTCCTCGCTGCGTGCGCTAAGCCCATCATCCTCGACAAGAGGACCGACGGCGGCCCAGAGCAGAATACAACGTTCGGCTCGGTGCAACTTGCGGACGTGGCGCTCTGGAAGAAGACCGGGGCGGACTTGTGTATCCACCAGCGACCGGCCGCCGACAACTCGTGGATCAATGAAGTCGAGGGTTGCATGCCGCTGCTCAACTTGGGGATGCAGCACCAGGCGACTGAACGGCTGAGGATGGACCCCAAGTTCGAGGACCTGTTTGCCAACGAGGGCTCGATGAGCGCCGTCCGTGCAAAGATCGACTCGATCGAGGATGCGAGCGAGCGTCAGGCGGCGGAAGCTGCGTGGCTCGCCTCGCTCCACGGCTCCGGCGGGCCCATCGAGCTACTGCAGCAGCGCTTTGGTCGACTCGTATACACTGATCGCACGCTTAAGATTCAGCCCGTGGCGACGAGCGCGGAGATTGCCGCGATGCATGCGCTCGTGTCTGGGATCGACGCCAGCTGGAGACCTGAGATGACCACCAAGCCGGCGCTGCTGAAGCTCGAGAAGCTGCAGCGGTTCCTCGAGAAGCACACCATCCGTGACAAGTACATCGTCTGTGTCTTCAAGTGCGGTGATCCCGACTGCGAGTTTGGCTGCGGGCCCCTGCGCATGCCGCGCGCCGCCTTTGACGAGCTGATCGGCAATCGACTGAAGGCCAAGTGCAAGATT
>JWZX01002368.1:0-17793 GCA_001275005.1 Chrysochromulina tobinii | reverse complement strand
GGGTTGTCGAGGGCGAGGTTCCACAACGCGCCTGCCGCATTCTCGGCCGCCTCCGACTCAGCCCCCGCATGCAGCAACGCCACGAGCGGCGGGATGGCGCCCGCCTCTCGGATGGCATCACGGGCAGTATCGCTGGTGCGGGAGAGGCTGAGCAGGGTCGAAGCAGCCACTGAGGCTCCGCCGCTAAGCTTGAGCAGCTGCACAACGCTTGGGATCGCCGGCCGGACGGCCTCACAATCGTCAGCGCTCATGCCAGAGTCAGTGAGCTCATGGAGCTCCTTGGCATGGCGCTCATCGAAATCGCATCGCTCCTCGGCGTGGCGCTTCAAGGTCGCCGCTACTCGCTCGGTTAACGGGACGCGGGACGACATCACGCCTCACGTCCTCGCCCCGACGCCGTGAACAAAACTCGTTCACACCGCGCGACTTTTCAAACGCAAAAAACAAATCAATTATAGGCGCCGAGGGGGTTCATCCAATTTATTTCCCCGGCAAGTTCGGGGGCGTTAATCATACAGTACAAATGGCACTGAATTTAAACACGAACGCACCGTGGAGCGGGGGCACACCGTCCGATATCCCCTCCCGCAGGCCACACGCCACACCGCAGTTGTACCGGTACCTCGCCGGCGCCGCCCCGGCCACTAAGATCGGCTCGGCATACCAATGACGCATCAGATGCCGTGCTCAAGCGCCAACAGAGCCCGTGGAGCAGCCGCCACCTTGGCCGTCACCTCCGCCGCCACCTTCGAAGGGAGGCTTTAGGGGCGGTTCCGGGGACGACTGCGGGGGCGGCTGCGGCGGCTGCGGCGGCTGCGGCGGCTGCGGTGGCGGACGCTCCAGCACAGTGATCAATTCACAGTGCTGCGTGTGAGGGAAGAGATCGAGAGCGTACGCTCTGGTCGGCGCGAAAGGGGCGCCCAAGAAAGACTTGGACGCGGGACGGCAGAGGACGACCGAGTTGGCGACGAAGGACGGGGCGTGGCATGCGACGAAGAGGATCTTGGTCAGTGGTAGGCAGCCGCGCAGTGCCTTGAGGACGTCAGTGTGCAGCCCCGCGCGCGGCGGGTCGACAATCGCCACCAGCGAGCGCTTCTCTGCAGCACTTAGGTTCTCAAGCACCGAGAGAGTCGCCTCCTCGGCCTTCTTGGCGATGAAGAGCGCGTTCGTGATGCCGTTGCGTGCCGCGTTCGCGCGCGCATCCTCGACCGCGGGCGCGCACATCTCGATGCCAATGAGCCGCTTGACTGAGGAGGCGAGAGAGAGGCCGAGCGTCCCAGTTCCACAGCACACGTCGAGCAGCACCGTCTCCTTGGTCGCACCCACGAGCGATCGGAGCAGCTCGCAGAGCGCTTCGGCGCCGGTGGTGTTGACCTGAAAGAAGGCAATCAGGAGACCATTACGAGGCAATCAGGAGACCATCAGGAGGCAATGAGGAGACCATTAGGAGGCGTGTTGACCTGAAAGAAGGCTGCAGGCGAGATGCGGAAGGTGAGTGCATGCAGCCGCTCCTCTATGTAGGGGCAGCCGAGCAGCCATCGTTCAGCGCCCCCTGCGATCGTCTCGCCCGGCCCCTCGACCACTTCGAATGCGAACGAGAGGCGTACCTGCCATGAGGAGTTCATTGGGAGACCATTAGGAGGCCATCGGGAGACCATTAGGAGGCAATCAGGAGACCAATAGGAGGCAATCAGGAGACCATTAGGAGGCAATCAGGAGACCAATAAGAGGCAATCAGGAGACCATTAGGAGGCCATCGGGAGACCATTAGGAGGCCATCGGGAGACCATTAGGAGGCCATCGGGAGACCATTAGGAGGCAATAAGGAGACCAATAGGAGGCAATCAGGAGACCATTAGGAGGCAGTCAGGAGACCATGAGGACGTACCGGAGGAAAGAGAGGCGGTGAGAGCAGCGACGCTAGCAGCGCCTCTACCTCGGCCTCCGCCGCCTCCACCGATGGCGCCGCTGACTGCTGCACGGAGACAACGAGCAGCAGTGGTGCAGGAGCGGCGTTGGCGCCCGCGTTAGCACCCTCACCAGCGCTGGCAACGGTAGATGCCTCGTCTTCGGCAGTTGGACACGGATTGAAGGCCTGACGCGCGAGAAGCTGCCGCCAAAAGCCCGCTCGAGTGACTTTATCGTACGGGGGCAGACCGCCGCCACCGCCGCCTGCCGCGCCGCCCGCCGCGCCGCCTCCCGCCTCGCTGCTGCTGCCAGCTCCACCGACGGCGCCACCCGCCCCGCCGTCGCCGCCCGCCCCGCCGCCGCCCGCCTCGCGCGCAAGAAGGAAGGCCTGCACGCGCTGCACGACCGCCTTCATCTCATCGGAGACGTTCGGGCACGCGTCGGGCGGGCCAACGACGGGCGGGCCGAAGCGCAGCGCTCCGCGCAAGAAGCCAATGCAAGGGCGCCCTTCCGCGTCGCGTCCAAATGAGAACTCGCACTTGTTCCGGTATCCGTGCGTGCGGGGCGCGGGGATGACGGGCGCCAACTCGCATGGCGCACCCTCGTGCGCCTGCGTCACCTTGGGGTCGACGAAGGGCACGCGCCACGCCGCCCACGCCTCCTTGGGCATTTCCTTCATCGTCGTCTTCCACTTGGTCGGCAGTTCGCGCAGGGCGCCGAGCAGCACCTTGCGCTTCACGAGCAGCTGCTCCTCGTACGGCAGGGCGTGCAGCGGCGTCACGCAGTCGACGACGTTCTTCAACGACGGCTCCGGCTCGCCAGCGTCCCTTTCGAGGCGTTGCCGCTTCACAAAGCGCTCTGGGTCCATGGCGCGCGCCTGCTTCGTCCACAGCTCCGAGCCCTTCCACACGTGACCATCGATGAGCTTCCTCGCTTCCTCGGCAGCACTGGCTGTCAAGAAGTGCACGAATGCATGCGTATCGGTGGGCTGCTTCCGGCACCGCCGGATACCCTTGACTGCAAGGTGCCCTTCGAGTCGCTCCTTGAGGCTCTTGCCCGTCTGCCACTTTGACAATCCGTAGACGACAATCTCATCCTCTCGGTCGGGCTCGCCGTCTACGGTAGCGGTGGCGTCGGCACTGGCTTCGGCGCAGGCCTGGGTGCTGGCCTCAGCGCCGGCTTGGGCGCAGGCCTCCACGACGGCCTCGGCAGTCGCCTCGCCGGAAGTTGCGGCCACGTCGTCGATGTCCATAAGCTCGAGCCCGTGTGGACGGTTAAGCGCGCGGTGTGAACGGTGTGCTTGATCCCGGATCTTTGCTGTGTGCTTGATCTTTGCATGGGAACGCAGATACGCAGATACGCTGACACGCTTCGTTGAGCAGTTCAAATGGCGAACACCAAGTCATCTCCTTCAAGACGAGGCGCGCGATGGGGGTCGCGTAGGATCCCTCCTCCTCGGGTTCCTCTCGCCGAAGCCAACGGCGAGGCCACCGGCGCCACGTCGTCGTCGGCAGCCGAAGGCGACGATGCATCCTCAGATGCATCCTCGGTTGGCCTGTTGGCGACTGGTGCGTGTGCCTTCAGGAACTCGAGCACTGTGACCCTGCCACTGCCGTCGCGGTCACACTCGGTAAAGATGCGCCAGGCATCTTCCTCATTCAGTGGAGGGTATCCCGCTGAGTCGTTGAGCTCTTCAAGGACCTGGTAGAATTCCTCAAAGTCCAGCTTGCCGCTGCCGTCTGTGTCGGCCCTGGCAAAGGTGCGCATGATCTGTGACTCGTCGAGGGCCGCGAACAGGTCTGCTATCTCCTCCTGCTGCTCCTCCTCCTCCTGCTGCTGCTCCACCATCTGGCCGCCATCTGTCCTGCTCCACCATTTACCCGTCGCCGCCGGCTCCTCCTTTTCGAGGTCTTCCTCGTAGTCGCCCAAGTACACATCGTTTGCGGGCGCTGGCAAGCGTGCGGCCACTGGAAGATCATCTCGTACACCCGTCTGCGCACGCCGCGGCGGCGTCTCCTTTCCATCACCTTCCTCCTCGTCGTCCTCGTCCTCGTCCTCGTCCTCGTCCTCGTCCTCGCCCTCGTCCTCGTCCTCGTCGTCCTCGACCTCCTGATCGTCTCCCCGCAAGCCCAGGATCTGGGCGGTGCGTGCCAGATTCTGGCGCGCTTTGGCTGGGTCGCCATTGAGCCTCTCGCCAAACGAGGGGATCATCTCCTTGAGCTTCTCCTTCCAGCCGCCCATCCTCGAGGTGAAGCAGCTCCGAAGCACGTCCAGTCCCACCTGATGAGGGAGGCAATCAGCATGCAATCAGCATGCAATCAGCATGCAATCAGCATGCAGCTCCGAAGCACGTCCAGTCCCACCTGTGCGGAGCCCGAGGCGCCCGGTGCCGCGCCAAGCAGCCCGCACATGGTCCCATCCTTCGAAGAGACGAGCTCCATCTCAAAGTGGAGGCATCCTATTTTGGACGACGGCAGCCGAAGTGGAATGCCCACGAGAGGCACCGTCCATTCGTCGCCTTCGTCCCACTTCATCACCTGTACGCTCTGCCCGGCCGACGTGAGACTCCAATCCTCGGGGCGCGCATCGGGGACGAACTTGCGCAACGCGTCGAGCTTCTCTTCCTTGGTCATGGCTTGCTCCTTGGCGAGATGGGCAACCATCTTGAGGTTCTGCAGGCCCGCGGCAGCCATCGGGATGCAGTTGTGCCAGCGGATGGTCGAGGCGGCGTCAGTCACACTGCCCGACTTGAGATAGCGTGCCGATAAGCCGCTGAAAGGGCCGAAGAGCATCATCGGTTGCCCATCCACGATTCGCTTGTCGAGGTGCGGCGCCGACGTGGGCGGCGCGTCGGCCGCGGGCATTCCGTAGACTTTGCTCGGGTGCTTGGCGACGATCGCCGGGTTCTGGCAGCACAGGAATTGCGCCGAGATGGGCAGGGCGCCATAGCCCTGTATCTCAGGGATGCCTGTCCTCTGCAGCAGCGGGATCGTGGCACCGCCGGCGCCGATGAAAACAAAGCGTGCACGCACCTCCATCGTGCCGTTCAACGAGAGATCCTCCCTGTGGAAGGTGACGCGCCACTGGCCGTCGGCGTCCTGCTTGAAGCGTTCGGCCGAGCAAAGCGATTGGTACACGCCGCCCTTGGCAATGAAGGCTCGCACCAGGTGCTTGGTCAGGGTGCCGTAGTCCACATCGGTCCCCTCCTCAACGCGCGTGCATGCGATGGGTTTGGCCTTCTTCGAGGTGTCGCGCCCAGACATCAATAGCGGCGCCCACTTGCGGATCGTGCTTGCGTTCTCGGTGAACTCCATCCCCTCGAACAGCGGCTCCTCCCGCAGCAACTCCCACCGCCGGCGCAGAAAGTCGACTTCAGGTGCACCCTGCACGAATGACAAGTGCGGCGTGCGGTTGATGAAGGTCTTCGGTGTCGGGAGGAGCTTCTTTTTCACCAGGTAGGCCCATAGTTGTCTCGAGACCTGGAACTGCTCGTTGATAGCGATTGCCTTGGAGATGTCGATCTTGCCTGTCTCACTACTCTCGGGCGTGTAGTTCAGCTCGCACAGGGCCGCGTGCCCGGTCCCCGCATTGTTCCAGCCGTTAGAAGCCTCCTCGCCAGCATTTGGCAGACTCTCGTAGATGTGGACGCGCCAGGAGGGCTCGAGCTCCAGCAGCATGACGCCCAGCGTGGCGCTCATGATGCCTCCGCCGATGAGGACCACGTCGATACCATCCTCCTTCACCGTTGGCTCCCGTCCGAAGAGGACGTTTTTCATGCACGTTTGGACGGCAGTTACGATGCCGTTCGTTGGCACTGGAGGCAATTCATGGTACGTGCGCGGCATGTGAGAGTCGCACCGTCCGGTCTGCGCGCCGCCTCGCCTCTCCAACTCCCGCGGCCCTGCAGCCGCCCAATTTTCTCGGGCTGTGAACGTTAACACCCCTTCTCCCCCGACCTTGTCTACGTAACCATTACCCATGGCCGCTGTCAGGCCACCTGCCTCCGCCACGCCTCATAGGCCACCTTGGTCGTGAAGTTCGATTCGACGAAGCTCGGCAGCTTGACGGCAGCACCATCGCGCGCCGCGCACAGCGCAATAACAAAATTGCGACCCTCCTTAGCGCCGTCGTCGTCACTATCTGTCCAGCTGAGCATGCACGATCGCAGCTCGCAGTTGCCAAAGCGTGCTGCCGTTTGCGCATCTGCAGCCTGCACCTTGGGATGCTCATTGAGCAGGTAAAAGAAGAGGCCGCCGTGTGCGACAATGGCAATGTCGTCCTCCTCGCGCTCACTCGCCCATCGCAGCAGCTGGTAGCCGCGCTCGGCGACCTCGCTCGTGGGTTCGAGTTCATTCTCCCACCGGAGCCAGAGCTCATCGTCTTCGCTCTCCAAGAGCGAAAAGTCGCACTGGGGATACCGTGCAACCTGGTCAGCGCGTCGGCGACGCCTGGCATTCAGCATCCACCCAGAGCGCTCGCGAAGGTTGTCGTTTGCAACGAAGCGGCGACGCGTCGCTTGAGGTAGCACCAGCATCGCCGTGTCCAGAGCGCGCGACAACGGCGACGAAACTACCAGCTGCACCGCACGTGTGCTTTCTTCATGTTGTGTAGCAGCGTCGGATGCTTGCAAGCGGCCGAGAGGGGTGAGATCGGCATCGAAGGCGTCATCCTCCTTCATCAGACGTAAAAATGTCTCGAAATCACAGCCATCGTTGTGCGCCGCCTCGGCTCTGGGATTGTGCATCGCTTGCCCATGGCGGAGCAGGAACACGCGCTTCAGGGCGCGACGAGCGGCGCTCGGCCGCATCCTCTTATCCTCCTCCTCTGAAAGCCGAATACTTCTTGAGAGGTACCTTGGTCGGTCGGAGCCTGCCTCGACGGTCGGTCGGACCGCACCGCACGCCTGGCCGCGCCTTCGGCGCTGTGGCGAGCCCATACTTTGTGGCGAGCCCATACTTTGTCGAGAAGTGTCCGCTCCTCGTACCCGTACCTTCTTTCATTATGAATACACACCACGTAAGCATTTCAGTGAGTCCGCTTTCGTAAGAAACTGCGATGCACGTGTTCACAGCTTGGACACTTACACTGAGCCTTCGCTTCTCGCAGCTAATACTGATGCTCTTCAGTGCCGGTCTTGGGCGTCGCCCGGTTGCCGGTCCTCATATCCTTCGCGGATTGTTGGGTCCGCTCCCATGCACGGTTCTTGGGTCCGCTCCCTGCGCGGTCCTCGGGTCCGCTCCCTGCGCGGTCCTCGGGTCCGCTCCCATGCACGGTCCTCGGGTCCGTTCCCTTAGCGGTTCTCGGGTCCGCTCCCTCAAGTGCAGACTATGATGTCATGCAGGCGGTTCTCGGGTCCGCTCCCTCAATTGCAGACTATGATGTCATGCAGGCGGTTCTCGGGTCCGCTCCCTCAAGTGCAGACTATGATGTCATGCAGGCGGTTCTCGGGTCCGCTCCCTCAGTTTCTGCACACGCGCTCTCGCGGTGCATCGGCCCGCAGCCCCATTGGAGGGCGCTGGGCATAGAGGTCGGCACGGCACTCAATGAAGGTGCGGCGCGTCCGCCTTTGGGAGGGTGCATCATTGCATCACCCCCTATCTCCTTCAGGAGCGTAGCGTCCAGTAGGGCGCGTACAGGCTCGACATCCGGAGCGCTGACGCGCGGGATGCGATTTCGCGCGGCTGGCGGCCTTGGCCGTCGCGCGCGGCTCTGTTTTGCACAGGAGCATTGCTCGTGCTCCCAAAAGAATCAAGGAACGTTTCGTCAGTTTCATTTCGTTTCCGAGTTCACTGAAACCGCGTCGCGAGCCTTCGGCTCGCACTTCCAGTGCAACTCTGATAAGCGCGCGCTGCACCATCTGAGCGACGAGCAGGCGACCGGCGCGCGCATGCAGGCATGCAGGACGTGCACGAGAGAAATTTGTAGCTTACCAAGCTACCTACACATTGGCAGGACCCCCTGAATTGCGGAGGGGGAATTTGAAGGGGATGTCGGCGTGAGAGTATGGCGGCATGAGGCTAAGGATGTGCTCATGCGCGAGATCATGGCCGAGCAGGATCTGCAGTGATGGGAGTAGTCTTGGGGAGTAGTGCGGCGGCGCCTCCCTGTCCGGCGACGAGCGACCATGCGCCCGACTCGCCACGCGTCGCCTAGTACATAGGTGCGCCGCTCCCGCACATCTCTAGTTCTCAAGCTAGTTCTTCTGTATGTACTACTATACGTAGAAGAGACGATACTCGTGGAGGACCCGCGGTAAGGACCCGGGTCCCGGGACATTCTTGCGAAAGGAACATAAGCGTGGACCGTCCGAGTACGCTGGTACAGTGAACACAGACGGCTGTAGCCTGTACAGCGTAGTAACCTTAAAAGTAACTCATTCTCTCCAGTACAAGTACATTGACGCAGGTGCCTCTTGATCAATCAAACCTTGGCGGAGGGGTCCAGACCACCGCATGCATTTGATTACTTCGCTTATTTGTACCCCCCAAACCTACATACATGTACCTCGACCCGCGCCCCTGCGTTCTGCGTTGAACGCTGTGCCAGAGGTCCGTGATAAGGTCGCGTGATTAGTTCGAGTCCGAGACACGAGTAGGATATGAAGATGTGGGGCGCGTTGGTGGGCATCCTACCCGCGCTCGTGTCCTCGCAAAGGCCATGCATGCTCAGCATGTGGGAGCCTGTCTTCTCCCGCATCATCGCTTCGCTCTTTGCGGACAAGACCCTTTTGCACCAAGGGAGCGTCGTGGACTGTGGCGCGAATGCCGGCGGAGAGTCGTGCCATTATGCGGATCTCGACCCCACCCGTACCGTACACGCCATCGAGCCACTCCTCGGACATCACGCGGCCATCGAGCGCTACCAAGTAAACCGGAGCAACATAATGATCCTGCATGGCGGCCTCGGCAGTAAGAGGCGCATTGTCCAGACACAGCATGCGCAAAGGGGGAGCATGGTAACCAACCTTCAAAGCGTCAGGAGCTTCAGCCCCGACAGCTCCAACAGCTCCAACAGCTCCTCGTGGACATTCACCGTCTACAGGCTAGACGATCTCTTTTCGCAATGGTGGCGTGACGAGCGCCTCGCCTTTGCCCATTTTGACGTGGAGGGAGCCGAGGCTGACGTTCTTCTGGGCGGCATGGAGACGCTGCGGCGCGACAGGCCCATCTTCACCGTCGAAATGGAATACCACCATCGCACAACGCCGGCGGCACTGTTCGCAGTCTTCAACGCCCTCGGCTACCAGGCGTATCTCGTTCACGAAGTCTCAGGAGTCTATCACGACGCACGCAATCTCTTGGTGGTGCCTGTGGAACGACGAGCAGAGCGGATTGCCGCTCTGGGTGGAGGCGAGTTGATGGCGGCAGTGTACAATGCAACGCATTTTGCGCATCTCGCGAGTACTGCGCCAACGTCTGTGAGGGGCATCCTGTGCACCGGAGAAGCTGATGTGCTCAGAGCGCTCAGGTCTATGGTACACGGACATAAGCCGGGGACTGTATTGCTTCGAGGGTATTGTCGTGCACCCGCGCCACCAAGCGCCAATAAGTGATGTATTTTTGAAAGAGCCTAGACAACGCGTCACTCGAACGCGTCACTAGGTTCGAGCTCTGAGCGTTTAAGTTATTTCGCGCAACCATGCGGCGCAAACCCCCATGGGCGCAACAACCACGCATGCAACCTCGACATGGCAACATGATACCGTACGCCGGGCGCGCCGAGCTACACTACTACTACTACGTCTACGTGTAGTACTACCTCTCTACGCGGTGAGATTATGCCCATAGGCTCTATGCAGTAGGTCGTTGTCGTCATGCTCACCGTAAGTGGGCACAAAAGTCGTTGGCGACACACGAGCTCACTGGTAAAGCGGGACCTCCGCCTCGAAGAAGTCGGCCACGCGCGTCCGCCCTGTCGGTTCCTGCTTGGGCGGCGAGTACATGGGCTTATCAAGCTTGGAGGCCATGCTACCCTTCGAAAGCGGCTTGTACCGGAACACCGTCTTGCCCTCCTGGAGCGTACCAGTATACGTGTGCCCGTTGAGCTCGCGGCCGTGCCATGGGGTGGCGAGTGGAACCTTTGAGCGAGGGTCGAGAAGCTCCTGCTGCCGAGTGGGTGCTGGGTCGACAGCTCGGCCGTTGCGCGCCTGCTTCGACAGCACGCCTGAGATCCACTCCGGCTGCGACGCCATTCGAGAGGCGGCCGGAACTTCGGCTCCTGTGGTCCGAGCGAGCAAGATTGGACGCCCTTTTCCGTCAAGTTTTTTTCGGGATACCTTAGTTATAACCACCACAGGTCTGCCTCCTCCTCGTCCACACCATCTAACAGCTATTCATGCAAGTTTTTTAAGTTTTTTTGTGCGTCAAGTTTGGCGTTCACGCGCCTGGGCGACCGACCGTCCCGATGCAGCCCGGCTATCCGCGTGCGAAGAATGTCATAGTCATAGGCGGCGGTATTGCGGGTTCCTCCATCATGCGCGCACTGGCCGCGAAGGGCGTGGGTGTCACGCTGCTCGAGAAGGCGGGCCAGCTTTGTGCGGGTGCGACGTGGCACGCAGCCGGACTGGTGACCCGCTTCGGAGGCTCTCCGAAGATAAAAAAGATCCACGTTCGCGCCCTGCGTGAGATGATCGATCTGCACGAGAGCCACGATGTGCGCGCCCGCACTCCTTCCCGCCACATCCTCCACCCCGCCCGGCAAACATCGTGTGCAGCGCTCTGACATTCGCCCGCACTCCACAGATCGGGCTGCACCGTACGGGCTCGATCCGGCTGCTTGAGAAGGGCAACGCCGATCGTCTGACGGAGGCCAAGCAGCACGTGGCGATGGCCGCGCTCTATGACGACTCCGGGCTGCCGACGACTCTGATCAGCGCAGCAGAGGTGGCTGCGCTACACCCGCTCGTCGACGTGTCGACGGTGGAGGCGGGCATCTACACGACCCAGGACGGCGACGTGTGCCCCACACTACTCACCACGTGCCTCGCGAAACTCGCCCAGGCCGACGGCGCCTCGATCGTGCACAACGCCGAGGTGGACACAGTGACGCGTCAGCCGAATGGCACCTTCACAGTCTCAACTGTGAACGGCGCCCTGTACCAGGCCGACGCGGTGGTGAACGCGGCAGGGCTCTGGTCGCGCAAATTCTCGCGCCAGCTGGGCCTCGAAGACACTCACCCAGCCTTCGTCATCGAGCACCAGTACGCGATTACAGAGACCATTCCGGCTCTGAAGGGCAAGGTACGCACTCGACGGCCGCGGCGTGCCTTGCACTGCGCGATCTTGAGGGCGATCTCGAGGGCACCACCCTGGCAATCATCATCTCGACCCTTGATCCTCCACCCCCCCTCCAACCCACCTCTCGACCGCAGGTGCGCGACGGCGAGCGCGTGCCATGCCTGCGCGACCTAGCAGGCTCGTCTTACATACGGCAGGAGCGTGATGGGTTACTCATCGGGCCATACGAGGGTCTGCTCTCGCCTCACCAGGTGATGAGCACCTATGGCCATGGAGTTGACCCCTAATGGCCCTTGCTTACCCCTGAGGCTCTGCTCTCGCCTCGCCAGATGACAACCGTGCGTACCGACTGGCCCGAAGGGCCGCCCGCCCGCTTCGCATTCGACTTATTTCCGCCGCAGCTCGATCGGCTCGAGGGCTGCTTGGTCTCCGCGATGAAGGTCTTGCCTGCATTAGCCGAGGTAGGCTTCCAGTCCGTGGTCAACGGGCCAACCATCTGGACGGGCGACTCGCTCGCACGCTGTGGGCGCACCCAGATGCCTGGCTACTATGACTTCAACTGCCTCACGTATGGGATCGCGCAGAGCCTTGCTCTGTCCGAGTACCTGTGCCACATCATCACTGAGGGCGAGCAGCCCTACGACATGGCCGCCGAGTTTGATCCTCTGCGGTACGGACGCTGGGCCACACCCGAGTACACGGCGGCCAAGGTACTCGAGACCTACTCACACAACAATCAAGTGTCGTACCCCTTTGAGAACCGCCCCGCCGGGCGCGACGTCATCGCCAAGTCTGCCGCCCACAAGGCATTGCATGAGGCCTTCGTGCGGCGCGGTGCACTCACCACCTTTTCGAATGCGGGAGTCGAGACCCCCCTTGTGTTCCTCCCACCCGCTGCCAACGGCGCGCCGCCCACCATCAACGCCAAGACCTTTGCCAGCCACGCGTGGGCGCCCTACGCGGATGCCGAGGCGCAGCATCTGCTCACGGGGGTGGGAGTGGGCCACGCATCCTTTTCCAAGTTTCGGGTGTCCTCAGGCACGTCGGACGCGGCATCACGACTTCTCGAGCGCGTGACCACCAATACGCTGCCGAAGCGCGCCGGACGTACGCGCCTCACTTACGCGCCCACGTTTGCGGGCAAGCTGCTCGCCGAGTTCACTGTGACGCGCCGAGGCGTCGAAGGTGACGGCTCGCATGACTTTTATCTGTGCGCTTCGCGCGACTACCAGCGGCATGATTTGGCGTGGCTCGAGCAGCAGGTGAGATTGCTCGAGAGTGCGCAGCTCATCCCGCCGGGCGCGATCGAGTTGACGAACCTGACCGACGCCATCGAGATCCTCCACGTGGCGGGCCCATCTGCGCCCGCGCTCATCTCGGCGCTCTGCCCGGCCGCCGCCGAGATCCCATTTCTGCAGATGCGGTCTGTGGAAGTGTGCGGGCTTCCAGCGGACGTCTTCCGTATCTCGTTCACAGGTGAGGCGGGCTATGAACTCCACGTGGCAGCGGAGCACGCGGCGCCTCTGTTCGAGGCGATCCTCTCACATCCGAGCGCGCGTCAACTCAACTGCCGCCCGTTTGGCAACGCGGCGGTCAACTCGCTACGCATCGAGAAGGGCTTCAAAGTTAAAGGGGACCTCGACTTCGCCCACTGGAGGGAGGCGGGCGTCGACGCCTTCATCCCTCCGGTGCGCAAGAATGAGCTGCTCCCCTTTATCGGCAAGGACGCGCCGCCGCCTGCCGGCTCGGCAGGCCGCATTGCGGCCATCTTCGCAGTTGCCACCGATGCGTCGCATGCATGGTCTGTTGCGGGCGACACACCGATTCGCGACGCCGACGGCGCCGTCGTTGGCTTCACCACGACGAGCGCGCGCGGCGCCATCACCGGCAAAACCATCGCTCTCGGCTACATTCAGTGTGGCACTAACGGCGCCCCGCTCGCGCGCGCGGGGGACGGCGGTCTGAGCCTCGAGTGCTTCGGCAAGCGCTGGGCGGTCGATCTGCTGGAGCGCCCACCCGTCGATGTGGCCGGCAAGCCCACGACCTAGCCGCTCACCACGAGCCGAGCGGCTGAGCCTCAGGCTGGGTGAAAAGGCGCGATCGTTCCGGTTCCACCTCATGTTCCACCTACGCCCCGCCACGAGAAAATAAATCAGTACGCGCTCACCTGTTCTCTGAGCGTGAAGTATACAAGTCGCACCGCGCCAAGCGCCACCCGATGTGAGATGTCGGGTCCAGTCCGATTACCGGGATTTAGATGAAAAAATAGATTGGAATCGGATTTATCCGAACGGAACGTATCGCGTAACGAAACCGTCACCCCAAAACCTGCCCAAAACCGAACGCTATAACGGCCTCGAAGCGGATGCGTCGCGGTCGCGTCGGCTCGTAGCTCAATGCACCAACCGCGTTACGCGGATCATGCCTCATCGTATGGGCGCATGGCGTTCAATTACCGTAGCTTGTAATCGACATAGACTCAACTGACGAGTCCGAGTGACAAGATCGCGAATCACACCTTCACAATTATCATCAACATCAATGCATCGTTGATCGGTTTGCAAACGAAAAGGAGATATCTAGCAAACCTGCAGCTCCGCATCAAGCTCCGGGTGAGACTCTGTTGCTGGCCGCTCATCACTGATGGATTGCTCGGTCCAGATGCGTGTCATATTGCTGTCGGCCGTGGCCACGAAGAGCTGGTTTGCGCGACGGCCCGTGCCCAAGCTCGTGATGAGGGCCTGCTTGCCCTCATACTCATCGCCCATACCGGTGGTAGGTGTAATGGTCTCTCCCTTCTTGAAGAGGCTCGCCACGGACTCGGTAACCTCGGAATCCTCATTGGGCTGGCCGTCCAGATCTTGCACCACGACCTCCGCGCATGTGGCCGAGATGCGAATGAGCGCACACATGTGTGAATCAGCGCATCCGCACACGTAAAGCTGATCGGCCTTCTTCCCCTTGCCGACAAAGTTCACGATCGCTTCTTTGCCATCGTAGTCGGGGCCCACACCAATCAACCTGATCCTCTGGCCCCGCTTAAAGACACGGCCATCTATCTCTCCCTCCAACCCACGTGTGGACGAGAGCCGTGTTGACCACGCGGGCGCAACAATATAACGCGAGCTATCTTGGTTGGTATCTTCTTGCGCTTTGGTTGATGTCGTTCTGTTCGTGTCCGGGGATACGCCGGTTGCCTCTGGCAGTGGCGAACCCGTGGGCTCCTCGACAGCTAATAGTGGCACCAGCGTGGCCTCTGCCACGTCTGGCACTGTAGTCTCAGCCAGGGCCGGCGCCTCGACGGTGGGTGCTGCGACAACGGCTCGTGCATCAGCAGCTTGCGCCGCAGCCGTCCCGGCTCCGGCAGTCGGATCCGCGCCATGAGGGTCAACCTGAGCCGACGAACTCCCCGCCTGGCCCATTGTGGGAGCCGAAGGTGTGCGGGAAGGGTACTCGTCTCTCGTGAGGCCTCGGTAGAACTTGACGAAATATGATGGAACGGTAAGAGTCAAGTCAAGTCAAGTCAAGTCAAGTCGATAGGCTTCCGTATGGTTGTCTGTTGTTTACGTATAGAGTTGACAAGGCAAGGCTAACTCGACCAAGCAAGGTCGTCGTGCCGCAAGCAAGTACATTCGAATTCGACCAACTCTCTCACAACCTTCTTACTCTCCTTGGTTTTTTGGATGCTGTTCGATTCGCACTAGGATAACGATAGAGCGCGGCGCACCGTGCAAGTGCGTCTCGGTTGCGTTCACGAATCGCCGAACCGTTCGTCCCGCGCCAAAAGTAGACGAGTCTTTCATGGCACTCGACGTGGCCGCGGTTCGAATCCCCGCGTGCAATGCTATACTTGTACGGCACCTCGCGGATCAGGCCGCAGCAAGCCTCGGCGGTGGTGTAGCTGGCGTCGCAAACTTTGCCACTGGCGTTGCTGTAACGTGCGAGGAAGTACCACTCAGCGTCGGCAAACTTCGGTGGTGGCGGCAGCCAGAAGGGAGCACTTGGGGCCTCGCTGAGCACGAAGCCACCAGGCGCGGTAGGTGCAGGCCTCGCAAAGATCGATCCCGTCACATTGGCATCCTCACGGGTCCCGCGCCCGCCGTCGACACAGTATGGGCTCTCCCACAAGTCTCCTATGAGATGAAAGTACGGCCTGCAGAGGTGCCGAGGACAAAGAAAGAAGTGGTCGTTTTGGCACATCCCGACACCAAATGCATTCATGCCGCCTTCAGGAACGTAGACGTGGTTGCGGGACGCACGTGCCAGCCACCTGCCCGGGAGAGGCTCCAAGTGCACCGCATCTGTGCGCGCTCGCAGCAGCCATGCGTACTGTGCCCCACGTCGCCTCTCGGCAGCCTCGACTCTGACATAGCCGTGTCGAATTCCATACCACTGTATCAAGACTCGGCGAGCATGCTGCACATACCTTTCTTCATCATGCTCGAATGGCCTCAGCTTTTGGGAGGCCTTCGGGTCTCTTGGGTGTGCACTTTCCCAGTCGACTCGACTGCCGCTGATGGGGCAGTGCAGATTGCCAAAAATCGGCAAGGGCATGATGAAAAGCGAGGCGCCCGGGTATGCCGCAGCGGCCTGCAGCTTCAGCTGCGGTCTGCGATCGCTGGATTCACCGACCACCACGATGAACGTGTCCAGCCGCGCAGAAAGTGGCTGGGCGACATGAATGCGATACGTATCAGCGACCGGCGGCGAGAAGAGGGATCTTAAAAGACCGGTCAACACCACGGCGATGCCGTGCTGCTCCTGCATGAGAGTCATGGTTGGATTGGGCGAAGTGCGCACTTAGTGCCACATCGCGTGAAGACCGTGCGTGGCACACAACTTTTGTGTGAAACGGCATTTGGTCTGAGCTTGTCCGCTTGGCTTTTGGCCGGAGCTTGCGGAGCTTCTCGGGACCCGAGAAGGCAACTTCTCACGGTTGTATTGGTCATGATTCAAATTCCGCAGAAGTTTGGAGTTGGTTCCGTCAAAATGCCGGGGACAGCCGACCGGATCGCGTTTCGCAGACTCAGCGCGGCCCGTAGCGCCCCCGCACTTCTTCGTAGCGGCTGCGCCTCGGTACGAGGCCCGTCCACGCTGCTGCGCCGCGCCATCACCGGTCCGGCGCAAGATTGGTCCGACAAGGCCGTCTACACACGCACGCGGAGGCCAGTCGAAGAGGCGACGACGCTTCCGGGCGCCGTGTACCACGACGAAGCTTTCTACCAGCTCGAGAAGACACACGTGTGGCGTAGCTCGTGGGTCGTGGCCGGGGAGCTCTCCGAGCTCTCGAAGCCGGGCGACTTGCTCCCTGCCACCGTCGGCGGAGAGAACATCATCCTCGCCAACGACAACGGCACGATCCGTGCGTTCCACAACGTGTGCCGGCACCGCGGCGCCCAGCTCGTGACCGAGAAGTGCGAGAAGCGGCGCACCATCCTTTGCCCGTACCACCGCTGGGGCTACGCACTCGAGTGCGTCGCCGCACCTCGCGCGCGTGCCTGCGCCTCAACCCCGCCCGTCCGCCTCGTCTCTTTCTCACTCCGGTGGCCACGCGCCCCTTGTGCCCGACCGCAGTGGGCGGCTCGTGAGCACGCCACTCTTCGATAGCGATGAGGCACGCAAGGCGGTGCCCGAGAATCTGCGCGGCAAGTTCACCGGATACGTCAAGGATTTCGACAAAAAGGAGATGGGACTATTCCCCGTTCGGGTCGAGTCGGCGCTGGGGCTCATCTTCGTCAACCTGAACGGCGAGGCGCCGCCGCTGGCCGATTGGCTGGGCGACCTGCTTCCCGCCGTGCTGGAGTTCAGGCCCGTGCTCGAGACTCCCGGGGCGCTCGTCGCCGCGTCGAAGAAGACATATGATTGCAAAGCTAACTGGAAGGTGCTCGTCGAGAATTTTCTCGAGTACTACCACCTGCCCGCGGTGCACCCGGCGCTGTGCAACGTATCGGGCGTGGACGAGCACGAGCGACGCCAGGGCAAGGGCATGTACATGGGCTTTGCCACGTATCCTCTCAACGGCGACTCGACAGCCGGCCCCACCCCAATCGACCCTGGCCGGTTGCCGCCCTTTCCGGGACTGCGGGGGGCCAACCTGCAGACGGCATGGCACATTTGCATCTTCCCCAACGTCTTCTTCTCACTGTACCCGGACCACTTCTTCCGCGTGGTGCTCACGCCGCACGGGCCGAACCGCACCATCGAATCCTCGACGCTCTTCACGCACACGAGCTCGGTAGACGCTTCCCCCGAGGCGCCGAAGGTGCTCGAGGGCATGTTCAAATTTTGGGACGCGGTCAATCTCGAGGACATCCAGATCTGCGAGAACGTGCAGGTTGGCACGAGCTCGACGCCGTACACGGGCGGCCGCTTCTCCTTTCGCTTCGAGGAGACGATCCACCGCTTCCAGAACATGGTCGTAGACAAGGTGCTCGCAGAGGAGGGCACTCGCTACCGCATCCCCGAGGGCGATTCCGATTACGACGCGCCCTAAACTTATTTCGGAATTCACACAGTATTCACACTCGCTGAAGTTCACGGCGCGCACTCGCCCCTAATCTTACGCCGAGTAAGCGCCGCACGTACACTCCTTCTCGACCCAATACACCAACATAACCTTGCGACCCGTCTCATCCAAGTGGGTCTTCAG